>PVJH01017991.1:0-46274 GCA_004026705.1 Nesogale talazaci
CGTTTGAGTCAGATTTATCTCTTTGATTTATACGCCTCTCTCCAATGCATTCTCTTTCGTGCCTCTTTCCTCCCCTTATTTATAGAAAGAGAGAGCACCACAGGCTTATTTCCTTTGTAGTTACCACAAAAGTATGTTGGGCTCCCACTTCAAACCAGCCTTCTTCAAATCAGATTTTAGCAAACATTATCATCCCCTTGGGCCATCACTTCCACTGCTTTTAGAGTCACCCCTGTGGGACTCTTACGCCTGCAAATCTTCCTGAGAGTAGAACGCTTCATCCTCTCCCAACAGAGTTGGTTGGTTTTAAACTGCTGCCCTTGTGGTTTGCAGCCCAATGTGGAACAGCTGTTGTACCACCAGAGTTATTTGGTCATTTCTATCTTGGTATTATTTTTTTTCTAGATAATATTAAAACTCAAGAATGAATTTTGACGTTCTTTTGAGATTACAATTTACATCTATGCCAAGTATAGTATACCTACAATAGATACGGTGTTCTTGCATTTCTAATTTTCAAGTATTTTTCAGAATTTAGCAGCACATTTCTAAAAGTGAGATGAGGAAGTAACCTTTAGGAAACCTTAACAGGTCTATTCTGTTTGGAAATCATAAGTAGATTCACAATACCCCCTTATATACATGGTCAGCATGTGGTTCCATGTGTAATAATACTAAAAACACTGTAGGGTGGATTGTCATTCCAACCTTGGGTAGGAGGGTTCCTGAGCAGGAGTCCTGATGGGAGCAGGCACACTCTTTCCACCAGTACTAGTGGGACTCACGGGTCTGAGCTCCTGACATCTACATTGGTCAAGATAACTGGAAGGATATTTGAGCAAGAATAGGAATCATTCCTTTCCCTGTTGGGCTTGCGTTCCACAGTGTGCAAGGATCCCCTGTGCAGTGGATTAAAAGTTGGGCTGCCAACTACAAGGTAACAAGTGCATTTAGATTTGCATAGCAACTTAGCTTCAAATTCAAAATTTGCACAAATTGTTTAGTGGCATTTGGTGTGAATGTTCATTTTCTGTTCTGACATTCTATTTCCATTAGCTTCAATTTTCATCTTTTTTTGTTTTAAGTAATTGCTGACCATTTGATCTCACATAGGTAATGTTTTAAGGGAGTCCCGTATTACCCATTTTATGAACCTGTTGCTTTAGTACAAGGTCACCTCTGGTTAATTTCTATTTAAGGTTTGAAGATTCTCTCAAGGCAGTAGTCTTCGTTGTCCTCATCTAGTCTTAATCTAGGAGTGCTGTTGGACTATAATCCACAGTTGGATACCAACACCAGTTGGAGGGAAAAAGACAAGGCTTAACCCCAACCAGGAAATCTTCCGGGGGTCACTATGAGATAGCATTGACTGGATGGCAGTGAGTGAGTCTTAATCTAGTCAGCCTGTGGGTCTTATTTTGTTTAGGAGAAATCTTATCTATTGTACTAATCAGCACAGTTGATAATGATAGCTGCCTACCATCTGTGGATTTCTTAGTAAATGACACTGCTTCTTATTGAGTAATTGTCCTATAAATTAATTTTTTTATGCCCCCAGACATTAATCTCCAAACTAGAATGTATTGCAATCACCAAACTAGAATGTAACTTATGAACAGGACAAGAATGAGTCAGTTTACTAAGATGTCCCACTAGACAATGATCTTATCCTTCAGACTCCAATTCTATTCAGTAACTCTCTCCAGGTGCTTTAAATATGAATATAAATATATACATAGGCTTACATACATATACTGGGGGTTTGTTAAAAAACAATGCTACAAAGAGTAGTTCATATATGACTTTAGTTTATTAAATGTTTAAATTTGTCTCAAATCAGTGAATAGCTATAGACAAGATTTTCATTAATACAGCTTGGGGAAAACTGATTTTGAAGTAAGGGTTAGTAACAAAGTTTTTTTTTTTTTAATCATGTAAATATTTTCCCCCAATCTTTGCAACAAGGTTCTGGGAATGCTGCCCCACGTGAAATACTAGTTTTTATATGAATTAAGTATTTTAAGGAAGACCAAGAAGTCCTTGGGAAATGGTGAAATACAAAAACTGGTAGAGGAAAACTGTTGAATAGCCATTGATGAAATATCTACTGTAGTGGGCCTCTCACATGGTTCCACATTCTCAACTTTAAATGAAATCTTCAAAAGCTACAGGACAATCACAGAAGCATATTAATGAAAAGAAAATTGAAGATTTTACTGGCAAGAAAAGGGCCTGGAAATTTGCATCAAGACAACCTGTCCAGTCTTTGAAGGTAGACTGTCATCAAGTCCTTGGGAAACCTTATTCTGATCTTGCCACCTCAGACTGTTTTTGTTTCCAAACTCAAGAACATTGAAAATAAGTGATCATTCTGTCACTAATTGTGACAGAATGCAAACTCATTTTGTTTTGTGAATCAAAAGCACAGAACTCTTAGGGAAGGCCAGGAGAGCTGAGACCACCAGCTTGAGAGTTAAATAGACCTAGATCACTGGTCGGCAAACTGCAGCTGGCGAGCCAAGTGAGTCTCTCTCAGGGTGAACGTGCAGCTCTGCAGTAACATTGAGAACATTTGAAGCTTACTATTTCAGATCACGGTGATTTCATTTGTTTGGAAAAACATATTTAAGGCTCTCAGTGATTTAAAAGTTGTTAGGAAGGACAGGATTGGCTCTTCGGTCTCAAGAGTTTGTCAACCCCTGACCTAGATGAATGAATTGTTAAGACATTAGTTTGTTTTGATATTTTTTGTTTACTAAGTTTTTATGAGTGTATAATTATTTTATTAATCCTCCACAAACTTGCTATCATTGAGCTGAT
Organism: Nesogale talazaci; assembly: GCA_004026705.1. Taxonomy (NCBI): domain Eukaryota; kingdom Metazoa; phylum Chordata; class Mammalia; order Afrosoricida; family Tenrecidae; genus Nesogale; species Nesogale talazaci. Next base: position 2,821 of record PVJH01017991.1, read on the forward strand.
AACACGAGGGGATTTAAATTTTCATGGGAAAATGGTGTTAGACAGTCAAAACACATTTGCAAAGATTACATTTATTACGTCCACCCATAAAAAATTGAAGATACTGGGAATTTAGCCATGTGAAAGCCATCATACATGGATAATGAAAGAAAAGTGGGTGCCCTTTAAAGGACTTTGAAGAACAGGAAACAAAAGGAACTAACTCAGGACTTAAGTGGTAGATGCTTAATGATTTACCTTGCAAAATTGCCCTTGCTTAAGGAGAAGATTGAACAGGAACATTGTGGTGGCATACGGAAAAAAACTTTCCCAGGCATTTTTCTCCTAAAACTTTTTACTACTTCAAAATCACATACAATAAGCTAATGCTGCAGTTCTTAGGGCCTCAATAAAACCAATCAAAATGCCTTCCCAAACATTTTTGCACTTTACCAATCTCGAGCCACCAGCACATTATTGCGTTGTCTTCAGGTTTGTACTTGGCCATGTTTCCTTTCCTGTACTTAGAAGAAATGCGTCAGGGTTTTAAACCTTGCTTATATAAAAAATGACGTTGAAAGCTATGCTTATGCCTGCAACTGATCTAGGTACAATGATTGAGTGGAAAGTTCAATTTTTTCAAGTTAAGTAAACTGCAATTGAGACGTGTATGACCAATCACAAGGATGTACACATAGCCTCATATCTGGAGGGTGGGCATGGAGAGATGTCAAGCAATGTAAGATATGAAAATATAAAGTTTTGAGGCTGGTGGGACAGGGAGCGGTGAGGGGAAAGGATGAGAAGCTGATATCAAGGGCTCAAGTGGAAGAATGACAGCAGGCATGTGAAGGTGCGTGGCACAGTATATGTATGTGTGTATTGTGATAAGTGATGTATGAGGCCCCAATAAAATGATTAAAAAAGAATCATACATAGTCTTAAAAAGAGGGCTGAGTCCCGATGGCATAAGTGGTTGAGTGCGGGACTGCGGCCTGCACGCGGGCTTGACAATTCAAATCCAGTGGCTGCTCTCAGGAGCAGCACTGGGTACCGCCCACGACCACCAGAGACAGTAATGCGCCCCGCTTCCCCCTCCCCCCAAAAGAAACAACAACAACAAAATAAAACTTAGATTTTGCCATGAATAAATTGTGGGAAAAAATTTAAGAAAACTTGGTCCACTTCAATTACATCATAAACCAGACACTGCCTTTACATCTAATTTTCTAATTTATAGGTCTATAATTTACATTCTAGCATTTTCATTGTATAACCCTTTCATGGCCCTGCCCAAATTTAGTGATTTTATCTTAAACAGAATTTTTAAATCTGAAGACTGTTGACCTATATAAAGAATATTTGTATGTTGATCTTATATATGTATATATATTATTAAATCAATTTATTGGGAGCTTGTACAACTCTTGACATAATCCACACATATATCCATTGTGTCGAACACTTGTACATTGTTTACCTCATTGTTCTCAAAACACTTGCTTTCTACTTCAGTCCCTGATATCCACTCCTTGTTTCCCCCTCACCCATTAGCCCTTGATAATTTATAAATTAGTATTTTGTCATATCTGAAGCCATCCTACATCTCCCTTCACCCACTTCTCTGCTGTCTGTTCTCCCTTTCTACCCTACCTTCTCTCCACCCTCCCATTGTCGCCTTTGGACCACCCGTCTTGAAGGGTTCTTCTGTCGTAGACTCCCTGTATTTCCAGAGTGACCTTTTATTAAGTACAACTTTGCTAAACTTCTAGGAGTTTTTCAGTAGATTGAGATGTTCTGTACATAAGTCTTGTCTGTGTGATGATGTTAGGTGTCATGGAGTCAGTGACCCACAGCCTCCCTACACAAAGCAATGAAACACCGCCCTGGCCCACACCATCCTCATGAGTGTTGCTTGAGTCAGTGTTGTAAATAGCTTGAATGTTTTCACTTTTTCCTTCCAAAAGTGCTCTTAACTGGGGCTGAGCCCCAGTGGCATAGTAGTTGAGTGCAGGACTGCGGCTCTCCAGAAGCAAGGCTGGGTAGCTCCCATGACCACTAGAGGGCAGTGATGCCCCCCCCCCCAAAAAAAAGTGTTCTTACCAAGAGATGGTGCTAGATTTTATGGAATTTCTTTTCTGCATCGATTGAAATGATTGTGTGGTTCTTAATGTAGTGCATTAGTTTGACTAATTTTTGAATGTTGAACCATTTTTGTACTCCTGGACTATATCACTTTAAATACTGTTGAATTGTTTGCTATTTTTTGCATAAAGTGTTGACTTCCAAAAGTTTCATGAATTCCTTCCTGTGTGTGCATGTGTAGATTTAGCGGACAGTCAGGCCCTTAGGAGTTTGGTACTTACACTGGCTTCATAGAATCAGGAGATGCTCCTTTGTCCTCCCATCTTTTGGAAGCGTTTGAAGAGCATTAGTAGCATTTCTCTCCCCAGTAAATCTTGGTTAGAATTCCCTTGTGAAGGCGTGTGACCCTGGACTTCTGAGGCTCTTTATCACTAATAAGCTTAATCCACTACGGATCTGCTAAGGTGTTGCGTTTTCTGAATCAAATTTAAGTAAGTTAATATGCATTCGATGCCTTTTCACGTGCCAAAGAAATGTGAGATTTTCTGTTGCTTATTACCATTTGTTAGCTTGGCAAATGATTTAACTATAGCATAAAATTAGGCGATTTTCTATTGTGCATTTACCCTAGCCTATTATATATCATTTTGTACTTGGAAATTTGGCCTTATGTAACAAGTTATTAAAATGTAGGGAGAAGTGTTTGTCTTTTATGAATCAAAAATTAGATATACAGCATAGGAAGTGCATCAAATTGCGGAAGTGTAATTTTTCAAAAAGCTACTTTTATCAAAGTACTTTCACGATGAATGTGACTGTCTCCCAAGGTTTACTTTAAGTGGTATAAACATGCTCAGAATTTAATCATTAGCTATATAATTCAGAAATCAAGAACTGAAATGCCCCAGGGATTCAGTAGGATCTGGTTGTAACTGAGACACAGCATCTGAAGAGGATGAGGAAAGTAAATTGGTTTGTTCTAATTCACTGGTGGCAAGAACAATTTATTGTGTATTACGGTGTCAACTGGTTATCAAGAGAAGCTGGTGACTTTATGAAATCTAGTATTTAATTTAGTATCACTTTGGCAGTGAATGTTAAAATATTCTGTCTCCAAAAAATATATGTCTAGGAATTAGGTCTCTGGTTTTCATCCTTTGATATAATTTAACTTCCTAATTATTTTGTAATTTCTTTGAAGTTTTTAAATATACAAGGTTGTGCTAATATGGGCAATATCTTTATCAAAAGTATCGATGAAAGATTTAGTTAAGATCTGAAGTAAGTAATATGACTTAATTGTTTAAAAATTAGCTTGCAGATCCTCCACCAAGTGAAAGACTAACATGAAAAAAGTAGGTTCCTGGGAAGAGGTAGTAGGTTGCATAGTTTTAGGGCAGGGATTTTGCCCACAAGGAGGTAACTATACGACCTGCTGCCTTTCTTAGGTCCTTATTATCCTTCAATTAACTGTTAAGTATAGTTCCTGCTGCATGGTACATTAAAACAGCTTTTTTTTTTCGAAGTAAATACATTAAAGAAAGTATTAGAATTAGTTTTGAATAGCAGTCTACTGACATCAATTGCTATAAGTCAAGTAATGACAATTTGAGGTGTCTGAAGTATATACCTAATTGCCTGTGGGTTTAACCTGGGAGTCACTAGAAAATATAAGAATTTTGTTTTTCACCCAAGCCTCAACTATTCTCCCTTTCTGTAGCCTCTATCCTAATCTTGGGGTGGGGGTGCAGATGTGGAAGGAAGGGGAAGTTTAACAAACTTATAAAGTTTTGTTGTTCACATGATACAATGAGAAATACTTTTATAAGTTTAGGCATGTTTTTCCTTCTGGACTTAAAATTCGAGACATTTCTAAGGGTGAATTACATTTAGGGAATTAATAAGTAAATACAGGTGAACATTATGGCATGCATTTGAATCTGTTTAACATTTCCACGATCTTGAAGATTAATGAAAGTGACTATCAAGGTAATAGTTACATTTTATTAAACTTGCATTTTCTTTTAATAAAGAGTTTCAAACATTGTTTAGTCTTCAACTTCATCCTTAGAAATGAAATTAAATTTTATTTAGACCTTTTTGTTTTTTATTTTATTTAGACCTTTCAAAAGCTATTAAAGTACTTTTTTCATAGGAAAAATGCTGGTTGTAATAATTTTTTCAGAGTACACGATTCACATTAATAAAGCTAGCTCTAAGTCTTCCATTCTTCCCACACTTAGTGCTGCTTGTACACACAGCATTGTTTTGCACAAATTGTGCACGTTACAGGACCCCTACACTATACCTTCACCGGCTCAAGAAGATCCAAATGGGTCTCCCATGGGGCTGGTACAGTCTGCTCATGTCATTTTGCCCTACCCACAGCATCACTTGGAACTGGCACTGTGGAATCCAGGTGTGTGCAGGCAGGCCAGCCAACCCTTCAAGCTTTTGAAGCCGCAACTGCAGGTGCAGGGTCAACACTTTATATTGACATAATTTCAAATACAGCTGCAAGAAATTGCAGTTCACAGGCCCTACTGTACCAGAGCAATCACAATTTTGACATGGCATGCTGGATTCATGACTTTTAGACCTTTGTACATATATGAAGAATATGGTCTTTATAGAGAGGCTAGAATTACAGGAATGTTAAGGCATACCTGGTTTATGCAATGGTGAATTATGACAACATTGAATGTGCTAAATTAACACCTCCTGTCTGAACAGTTTTCTCAAAGGTTACTGTATAAAAACTTTTGGTTATCTTAATTCCCCACACTGGTTCAAATATTTCTGATAATTAGGAGTGGTGCTGAGTTTAGATTTGTTTGCATTACCTTTATTTTGTCAAGTCATCTTGAAAGTTAGTTGGTGCTAGCGGCAAAAGATAAAAAGGAGTCCAGTAAAATTTTTGATATATCTGCACCTCGCCACTTTGGTGTTAAGTAGCAGATGAAGTGTGTTCTAGATGTGACTACCATTGTAGAATTAGTTGATTTTTAATTTTTAAACTGAAATCTTGCTATGGGAAGTTCTTTTTTTTTTGGGGGGGGGGGGCGCATCACTGCCCTTGGGTGGTGGGAGTAGGAAAGTTTGAGTGTTTTTAAACCAATCTAGCTGCCAACAGTGGCCTCAAGCAAAGCAACAATGTGAGCTTGAGCTTGGTGCGGGACCAGACACATGCTGTTGTTTGAGAATTCTACCGCTGAGCAATCGATGCTTCCGTGCTGTTGTTTGAAAGTAGATCACTAGGACTGTGGACTGGTGTCACTGGGTAAGTTTTAACCCCCAGCCTTTAGAGTAGTGAAATGCAAACTTAACCGTGTGACTATTAGCTAGTCACATCCATCAGTGTGTAACACTTTAAAGTGTTAAGTTAGAGGAATCTTTATTAAAAACTTAGTGGTACTGTTCTGCACTCCAATATGTACATGTCAGAATAGCAGTTTGGGGATTAAAGGGTTCAAATGTTTATTTAAAATTTCTTTGTATATTAGAAATAAAAAGATCAGGGCAATAGGACAGATCAAGATTTACCAATAGAATTTTTCAATTGTCTTTCAGAATAAGTCAAGTGCATTTTCATGATGGAAAAACAGCTGCCCTTCTTAACCTTTTTTTTCCTCACCAATATAACTTTACTTTTTTTTGGGGGGGGGGGGGGCATCATTGCTCTCCGGTGGTGGGAGTAGGAGGCTCAGCCCCACTGCTGGAATTGAACCTCCGTCCCAGTGGGCCGCAGTCCCACACACAACCACTACACCACCAGGTTCAGCCCGACTTTCCATTTTTTAAAAGCTATTTAATCCTATGTGATTATTTTCTTTTCCAAGAAAAATCAATTTAAGTCTTTAGAATCCCATGACTTCTGCTGACCTCTGTCATAAATTGGTCCAGTACACCTTGGTAGCTATTGTTCTGATAGAACTTTGCCTTGTGGCTCATATTGGTAAATCTAAGACTTGTTATTCATTGCATTCACTTCTTAGTGGAGCCAGTCACACTGACATGAGCCAGGTAAAGCCTGAAGGAGTAGAACCTTTAGTGTATTCATTTGCTGATGGGGCCTAGTAAGGAGAAAAGGCTAAAATGTGTTAATTATGAGAGGGGAATATGGAAAATTCCATCTACGAAAATGAAACGCCAAAAATGGAACTAAGGTCAATATCCCAAGCATTGAGCCGAAATGGACTGGTGTTGGCCATTTTGAATCAGAAAGTCAATTTACTATTGTGCAAATAGCAGTCAAATTGTGTGGCATTTGGGGTCAAAAGGACATTGCCCTCCCCTAAAAAAAATTTTTTTAAGACATTGTGAAATCTCATGAAGTAAAATGTCTGACAGGATTTTACCTAACTGCCTTCAAGGAAATCCACTCTAACTTCAAATTAATGCATCAACCACAAAAACTAGTGAGGAAGAAACTGAATTCTACCAACAACGTCACTCGGAAAGTGATCAGACAGTCAGTATGCACTTAAAATAGGTCATTAGAATGCGAAAGTTGGAGGCGAAGAAGGAGCAGAAAGTAGTTGAGAAATGAAGACTTGGTCATAGAAATGAAACTGGAGGTCACGTGATGACAATTTTGCAAACAAAATGGCTATACGGACTTCTCCAGATGAAGATACTCAATATCACCTAAAACCAGGTCAGGGACTGGCTAGTTATGGGACAGACCAAGTTGAAAGTTAAATCCATGAGAACCAGAATAGCTGTCTCCCAACTAAATAGCGAGAACATCTCAACAGATTTGATACCTTGAACACTAATGACAGGAGAATTGATGAGCTGTGGGGGAACATCAAGAAGATGGAAAAAAGGAAAGATCAAAGTGATGTCAGAAGCATGCTCTCAATCAGAGTAGCTAAAGCAAATGGCAGCTAGAGAAGAGAAATTCAAATATGAAATGTGCAAGGAGGGGGAGGGAAGTATGGGGAGTTGGTACTGACAGGTCCTAAGTGGAGGGAGGGTGTTTTGAGAGTAATGATGGCAACAAGTGTGCAAATGTGGCCTGCATACAATTAATTGGTGCATGTATGGATCGCGAGGGGAGGTATATGAGCCCCCAATAAGATGATTTTTTTTTTTAAAGGGAAAGGGAGAGAGTAACTTACACCAAGGGCTCAAGTGGAAAATGTTTGGAAATGAATGTGGCAACGTAAAAATGTGCTTGATACAGATGATATATGGAATGTTATAATAGCTGTAAGAGCCCCCCAATAAAGTGATTTTTTTCTTTATTTTTTCTTTTTTAGGCATCTCTGTCTCTGGTGGTCATGGGAGCTACCCAGCGCTGCTCCTGAGAGCAGCCGCTGGATTTGACCCATCAAGCCACAGTCCCGCACTCAACCACTTGCGCCACCGGGGCTCAGCCCTAAAATTTTTTTTAAATGTGCAAAGACCTAAAATAAGAACAGTGAAAGGAAAGAACAAGTTTAGTATATTTTGAACTGCAGAAAAAAATGGCAAACCTCGGGTGCAATGTTGAAAGATACTATGAGCAAAATATTAAATGACGCAAGAAGCATGAAAACATGGAAAGAGGGCTGAGCCCCAGTGGCATAGTGGTTGTGCGTGGGACAGCGGCCCACTGGGACTGAGGTTCAATTCGAGCAGTGGGGCTGGGCCTCCTACTCCCACCACCGGAGAGCAGCGATGCCCAAAACAAAAGAAAAGAAAAGATGGAAAGAATACATAGTCATGTACCAAGAACTAAATGGCACTCTAGTATTTCAGGACATAGCATGCGAGTAAGACCCGTGGTACAGAAGGAAGTTCAGTCTGCACTGAAAACATGAGCCAAAGACAAGGCTATGAAGATTGATGGAACACTCACTGAAGCAATCAGGAAATTTGGAACAGAGCCACTTGACCAAGAGAGCCATATATCACTGCTATCACATGCCAGTAAAAATGTGAACGTCATTCAACGATTAATTTTCAAAGAGCTGCCAGAGGTTCAGCCCACATTCAGAAGAGGACATGGAGGTTGGCTGAATGCAGAGGATACCAGACAGATGTCTGGTTTTATGATTGCTTCTTAACTTTTATGATTGCTTCGTAACTGTTTTATGATTGCTTCGTAACAAACTGACTAGCCTTTTAGATGAATGGGAGCTCTAGCACACTTCATTATGTTCATATGGACTGTTTACTTGGCTCAAGAGAGTGTCATGCAGAACATGTTAAGCAGAACAAAGGCTTAAAATCAAGAAAAGTATCTGACGTCTCACCATATGCCATCTGTATGCTGAGCAATCATCAAGTTGGCTTTTATGAAAAAGGAATGTGGCATCAGCATTGGAAGGTTTATTGACAGCTTGGAGTATGCAGACAACACAACCTTCTGAAAGTGAGGACTTGAAACACTTGCTAGTCAAAATCAAAGATAGCAGCCTTCAGTGTAGATTGTAACTCAATGTAAAGTCCAAAATCCTGACAACTGAGTTTTGGTGACATGGTAAATGCAGAAAAGATTTTAGTTGTCAAAAGATTTTGTTTTTCTTGGGTTCATGATCAATGCTTATGGAAACAGTCAAGAGAACAAAAGGTGCATTGAGTAAATCAGCAGCATGAGACATCTTAAGAGTATTGAAAAGCAAGGATACTACTTTGAGGATTAAGTGGCACTTAACCCAAGTCATGCTGTCTTCAATTACCTCATATGAATGTAAGCCTGGTTATTGAATGAGGAAGACAGTGCATTTAGATTGTCGTGCTGGCAAAGGATATTTAAAGTACCCTTGTCTGCCAGAAGGGAAAATCTGTCTTGAAAGAAATAGCCAAAGTACTTCTTAGAGGTAAGGGTGGGGAAATGTACATACTTTGAACTTGTCTCTAGAGAACATGATTCTTGGCGTAGTAGGGCAGTGAGAGAGAGGAAGGCCCTCAAGGAGGTGAAGTGAGGACTGTGGTCGCAATCGTGGATGCAAACAAGATCAATTGTGAGGATGGCCCAGGACTGGACAGTGTTCTGTTGTGCCTTGGGTCACTGTGGGTTGGAACTGACTCAGGCACCAACAACAAGTTAGATCTTGTTTTAAAGACTGGTAGAGACTGAGCCCTGGTGGTGTAGTGGTTGTGCGCGGGACTGTGGCCCACTGGGATGGAGGTTCAATTCCAGCAGCGGCTCCACAGGAGGAAAGGCTGGGCCTCCTACCCCACCACCAGAGGGCAGTGATGCCCAAAAAACCAAAAGCAAACAAAAAGACTAGTAGGTTAGGTTTTTGAGCTAGCACATTTTCACACAGTGCCTTCTTGGCATTCTTTGAATCAAAACTTGGTGAGACCGGGATTATTGTTTTGTTTTTTTGGGCATCACTACCCTCTGGTGGTCGTGGGAGCTACCCAGCGCTGCTCCTGAGAGCTGCCGCTGGATTTGAACCGCTGCAGTCCTGCACTCAACCACTTAAACCACCGGGGTTCAGCCCTGAGACCGAGATTTTTACTTAAAATAGAAGAAAAGTCCAAAGTATATGAGATTCTAACTTCAAGTACCAGTTACATCAATGGTGATTCTACGGTCATATGCAAATTTCTAAACGTTAGTCACACTATTTTGAGATTTTCTTTAAAATATTTGATCTATCTAAAAACATGTTGACTTTTTTTGTGGGCATCACTGCCCCCTGATGAGAGTAGGAAGCCCAACCTTGCACCTGGAGAGCTTCTGCTGGATTTGAACCGCCAACCCAGTGGGCTCCAGGCCCGCACACAACCACTAGGCCACCAGGGCCCAGCCTCTAAAAACATTTTGTGTAGAACGGCGTTCCCATAAACTGGTTTCAAAGCTCCAGTACTTTGGGAAGATGCCCACATGAGTTTTATTACAAAATTTTTTTTTAGTCCTGACCTCAAAATCATTTTGTTCCACAGCACAAAAAGTCTTTGAAGGTATAACAATACGTATCTCACAGAGAACTTGCATTTCCTCACTGGTTGCATAAATGGTTAAATATACTTTGGAATAAACCTGTGAATACATAGTAGCTTGAATCGTAGCATTCTTTTTTTCTTTTTGACATACTGCTATACACAATTTGGCTACAAAGAAGTGTATCTTAGCAGGGCATATTGTGAGGCTGAGTGTATCAGTATCAGTTCTACTAGTAAACAATAAGAAAGGAAAATTGCAGAGGCGATGTCAGGAATAAAATTGGTATAAAGATGTCTGGCAGGCTCACATTCTTAATGAATTATTCATTGGAAGTGGAGAGACTCTACAAGTTGGGTTCTGAGGAGTGGGTGGTATTTTGCAGAGGAATAGAGAAATGTAATTTGGAAAATGGATGTCTCACATTTTACTTCCATCTTAAAGTAAAAAAATACCTCCAGAATAGGGTTTACTAAAGAACTAGAAATAACAGTTTTTGTTTTTTTCACTCTTGGTTCATCCTAAAAATTTAGCTAAGAGCTGTAGCTCTTTGCTCTGGGGTAGGAAGAACACAAAAACTCAGCAATCATCATAGAACAAAGGCCTGCCTTTGAGTTCCAAATCTGCCTCATAAAAATTAATAGTAGGTGCAAATACTCAAAATAGAATTAAAATTTTTTTTGAATTAATATGTCAAGAGAAGCTCATGAGGAGACATAAACTTGTGAAAACGGGGATATTAGTATTATACACAGACTAGAATAAAATACATAAGGTGTGTTTTTTCTACTCAATAAATTTTGTTTTGTCAGCATGCAGTAAGAAAAACTCAAGGTAAAATACATCCTACTTTAATCCTGCCTCAGCATAAAATGACATTCTAAAATGGGACTCTAAGGTATAGAGATTAGAATTTATAATACATTACAAAGTGGAGTATGACTAAAGGACCATTTTAAGTAATTTACAGTGCACCATGAAGGGATCTACAGATAAAACAGACATGGTAGACAGACCCTGACTTGAGCTTTTGGCATTCAAAGATAAGAGAAAGCAAAATGAACACAACACAAAAAATCAAGAAAACTAAAACCAGTGGCACCACTAATATATGTATACATGAGGGGTTATCCAAAGACAATCAAATTTTCTGTTTGGTAATTCTGAAAAGATAGTGTAACAGTATGTGACAGAAAAGGCCTGATTTGTGGCAAGTGGGGCACAGGTTTGCCACCACAATGAAGCTCCTTTCGCAGCCATCTCAGTGTGCCAGTTTTTAGCAAGAAACAGCATGCCTCTCTTGCCCGATGCACCTTTTTCACCTGACCTTGCTCCATGCAATTTCTTTTTGTTTGTTTTGGCCATCACTGCCCTCAGGTGGTGGGATTAGGAGGCTCAGCCTTTGCTCCGTGGAGCGGGAATTGAACCTCCATCCCAGCGGGTTGCAGTCCCACGTACAACCACTACACCACTGGGGCTAAGCCCAACTTTTTATTTCTGTGACGTAAGAGGGACATAAAGAACAGCATTTTGATGACATAGAAGAGAGAAAAATGCGTTGAAGGTGCTGTCAGCCATCCAAACAGATGAACTTGAAAAGGTTTCCAAGAATGGAATTTTAAATTCGACAAATGAATTAAGTGTAATAGAGAGGACTTTGAAGGTGATATGGTTTTGTATATTTATCAATAACAACAATGGTAGTTACATAGTATATGGTGTCAATTTGAGACTTAAGAGTGTAGTGGTGGAGTTTAGCCTCAATCAAGTCGCAGTTTGACCTCATTTGGAGGCGCTAAGGAGATAAATAGTTCGTTGGAGGCGGGACCCACAGTCCCTGTGAGAAACTGCCACATGGAGATAGGTTGGTAGCAGCCACAGCCCGGGAGCTGCAGAAAGAAGCCACTTGGAGCCCTATGCCAGCTTTGGGATGCTTACAGTGCCTCTGGATTCGTAACACTCCTCACCCACTGACTTAAAATCTTCCTGCATTCAGCATCATTGCATGTGTTTCGTGAGTCTGACTTTATAGATTGGTATCGAACATATGAGCTAATAACAGACTTAGGGACTTGATATGGATGGACTGGGATACTTAATGGAAAATTATTCTATATAAAACTTTTATATACAGATGAGTATCTGAATTTGTTTTTCTTGTCTACCTGGACTAATACAAACATTGAAGTACATGAATGAATTTACCAACTAAAAACCAAAGACTAACAAAATCAACTTAAAAACATGAATCTTTAATACACTTCTTGTAGAAATGTACTTAAGATGAAAATACAGGGGCTGAACCCTGGTGGCGTAGTGGTTGTGCACGGGACTGCGGCCCACTGGGATGGAGGTTCGATTCCAGCAGTGGCTCCACAGGAGCAAAGGCTGGGCCTCCTACTCCCACCACTGGAGGGCAGTGATGCCCAAAAAAAATTGAAAAGGAAAAAAAAAAGATGAAAATACAGGATAAAAATCAAAGGATGCCTCTCAGGAGCAGCACTGGGTAGCGCCCATGACCACCAGATACAGTAATGTCTCCCCCCCCCCCCAAAAAAAAAAAATCAAAGGATGGGAAAAAATATCAACCTAACGGAAGTAAAAAAGCTGGAGTAGCAATATTAACCTGAAACAAAATAGCAAAGCTAATGGCATAATGAAAGATTAAAAAAGGTGAACTATATTATAATTATGAAAACTAATTGAGCAAGAAACTATCACCATAATATATGCATCCAATGAAAGGCTACCAAAATACTTAATCAAATTTTTACGAGTCTTCAATACATCACTTTAAACTAAAACTCAACAAGAAAGTACAGCAAAACAAGCCATCATACCATATACTAGAAGAAAAATCATTAAGCTCGGGGCAGAAATAAATTAATCAGAAAATTAAAAAAAATAAGTAGATGAGTTGGTTCATCAAAAACATGAAAATAATAAACTACTAGCAAAGCTAACAAAGGAAAAGAATGAGAAGACCAGTTATATGAATCAATGAAATGGATAGTATTACAAGAATTAAATGAGATTAAAAAACTGCAGTATTATGAAATACTGTATTCCCACATATTTGAAAATCTAGAAGAAATGGATAAATTTCTAGAAGTGCATTATTAAATTACCACAGAATAATGTAGAAAATCTCGATAATCCTCTAACACAAGAAAAAATAGATCTAGTTAAGAAAAAAAACACCCTTTCAACAAAAAAATCCATGTTGTGGAAGGAAATTTGTTTAGAAATGTTGATGGCATTATAAGAATGCTTAATACTATTGGATGGTGAATTGTTATAAGATTTGTAAGAGGCCCCCCCAATAAAATAATTAATTTAAAAATAAAAACAAAAAGTCTGTCTATATGGTTTCATTGAAGAATTCCATCATACATATACAGAAGACAAAACTAATATACAAACTATTCCAGATATACAAATGAGTGATATAATACTACCAAATTCATTTTATGAAGCACCTATAACTGATACCTAAACCCAGAAAGACATCAGCATCAAAGATTATAGGCCAACATCACTAATGAATATAGATGCCAAGAACTTCAATAAAATCCTAGACAACAGAATTCAACTAAACATTAAAAAAATCAGAACAGGACTGAGCCCCGGTGGTGTAGTGGTTGTGCGTGGGACTGTGGCCCACTGGGATGGAGGTTCAATTCCAGCTCACAGGAGCAAATGCTGGGCCTCCTACTCCCACCACCAGAGGGCAGTGATGCCTAAAAAAATTTTTAAAAAATCAGAACAGTGATCCAAAAGTCAATGATGAGGGTGTAGGAGACCTATAAGTTCTTGATCAAGGACCATGTAACTGAGAGGAATTACTGAAACCCAAATGAAGGCTGAACATGGTAGTGGGGCAAGAGGAAAGTAAAAGGAAGTAGAGGAAAGAACTAGGCAGAGATCATTTATAGAGGTCTAAATACAGACATATACCAATGCAAATATATTTACATATGATGAAATAGATCTACATGTATATATTTATAGGTTTAGTATTAAGGTAGCAGGTGGACATTGGGCCTCTACTCAAGTACTCCCTTAATGCAAGAACACTTTGTTCTATTAAACTGGCATTCCATGATCCTCACCCTCCCAATATGAATGCTGAAGACAAAGCAAGTGCATAAGCAAATGTGAAGGAAGTTGATGGTAACTGACTATCAAAAGATATAGCATTTAGGGTCTTAAACTCTTAAAGGTAAGCAACCATCTAGCTGAGAGGCAACTCAGCCCACATGGAAGAAGCACACTAGCCTGTGTGATCATCAGGAACTGGTAGGATCAGGAATCAGGCATCAAAGAGCAAAAGATCATGTTGTGAATGAAAGGGTGTGTGTACTGGAGACCCAAAGCCCATCTGTAGTCAGTAGGATGTCCCCTGAGAGAAGGGTTGCAGGGAGGAGAGCGAGTCAGGCTGCAGTATAGCAAGGGTGAAACATAAAACTTGTCTCTAGTTTTTCAATGCTTCCTCCCTGTCACTAGTGTGATCCCAATTCTACCATACAAATTTGGCCAGACCAGAGGATGTACACTGGTACCGGTAAGAGCTGGAAACACAGGGAATACAGGACAGGCAAATCCTTCAGGACCAGTAATGAGTGTAGCAATACCAAGAGGGGAAGGGGAAGGTGGGAGAAAAAGAGGGAACCGATCACAAGGTTCTATGTATAACCCCTTCCCTGAGGGATGGACAGCAGAAAAGGGGGTGAAGGGAGACGGACAGTGTTAAGACATGAAAAACTAAATTATCAAGAGTTTGGGAGAGAGGGGAAATAATGAGCTGCTTCCAAGGACTCAAATAGAAGATGTTTTGAGAACGGTAATGGCAATAAATGGACAAATGTGCTTGACACAATGGATGTATATGTATGGATTATGATAAAAGTTGTACAAGCCCCCAATAAAATAAAATTTAAAATAACAAGTGATATTCATACCAACTATGATTTAATATTAGAAAAATAAAGTAATTCACTACAACAAAAGCTTATATCCATCATTACAGAAAAGGCACTTGATAAAATTCAGCATCTAATCTTGTTAAAATAATAAAGTAGGTATAGAAGGGAAATTTCTCAGCATAATAAAATTCAGATGTGCAAAAACAATTATCTCACTTAATGGAGAGAAATTAAAGACATTCCTTCTAAATTAAACTGGACAAAGATGTCCTTTATCATCTGAGAAGCTGGATTATATAACGAACGTGGCATCAGGATTGGAGGAAGGCTTTTGCAAACTATATTATGCAGATGACACAACCTTCCTTGCTGAAAGTGAGGATAAGTTGAGGCACTTGCTGATGAAGATTAAGAAGTATAGATTATGACTCAATGTAAAGAAGACCAAAATCCTCACTGGATCTATAGGTAGCATCAAGACAAATGGCAAGTGAGGGGGAAAAATGAGGAACCGATTCCAAGGGCTCAAGTAGAAAGGAAATGTTTTCAGAATGATGGCAAGAAATGTACAAGTGTGTTTGGCACAATGGATGTATGGGTGGGTTGTAATAAGAATTGTATGAGCCCCCCACACACACAAAAAAAGGATGTAAATACTGACAGAAAGTATATATTGTGATTAGAACTGTATGAGTCCTCAATAAAATTATTTTTAAAAAATACTTAAACAGAGGGGCTGAGCCCCAGTGGCGTAGTGGTTGTGTGCGGGACTGCAGCTCATTCCGGCTCCCAGGAGCAAAGGCTGGGCCTCCTACTCCCACCACCTGAGGGCAGTGATGCCTTAAAAAAAAAAACTTAAACGGAGAAAAGCTTGATGATAAGGATTTTGTCTTAATTAGATCCACAATCAATGCTCATGGAAGCAGCAATGAAGAGAACAAATGGGTGTAATGCACCCATTACACAGTGTAAATCAGTTTCACAAAACCTCTTTAGAATATTGAGCAGCAAGGCGCTACTTTGAGTACTAAGGTGCACTAGACCCGAATCGTGGTCTTTTCTGTTCCCTCCTATGCATGTGAAACTGCATAAGGAAGACTTATGGACACTGCATAAGGAAGACTGAAGAAAAATTGCTGCATTTGAATTGTGGTCCTGGAGAATAATATTGAAAGTACCATGGACTGCTGCAATGACAAACTGGTCTGGAAGAAGTGTGGCCAGAGTGTTCCCTAGAGGCAAGGATGGGGAGACTTTGTCTTTGGACATGCTATGTAGTTTGGACATGCTGTCAGGAGGAATCAGTTCCTCAAGAAAGAAGGACATCATATTTGGTAAAGTTGAGGCACATGAGAAGATAAGAAAGGCCCTCAAGGAGATAGACTGACATGCTATCTGCAAGAATGGACTCCGGCATCGGAAATAAATTGTGAGCACGCACAGGACCAGGCAGTGTTTCATTCTGTTCAAGAACAGACTTGTTGGCAACAACAAATAGCAACTAATATGCAGCTGCCAGATGTAAGAACAGTTCAGGTTGGAAGCCCACCCACAGCTAAAGATCCACACCCCACCCCCACTCCACTCAGGTGCCGATGTCGGAGTCGGTGCCGATGTTGGAGTCTCTGAGTTTAGTCTAACCCTCAAAAATTTTAAAAAGGTAGGGCCCTTTTGCCTGTCATTAGGAGAAGGATCAAACTACAACCAGACCCACTGCTTGTGATTTGATTCTGACTCATTAAACACCACCGAGTCCTTGTCTGTCCTACCTTCTCATCGAGATAGCACTGATACAGATATTTGTATGCAGCTCTCTGTGTTAGTTTGGGTTGACTAGAGAAACAAGTTCATAGACATTCTTGTGTATATGAAATATCCTAATATACAAGAGCAATTGAATATTCAGAAAACCGTCCAGATCAAGTCCCTAAGTCTGATATTAGCTCTTCTCTCTGGATACCAACCTATATCCTCTTCAGACTCATGAAGCACATGCAATGACGCTCAATTCAGGAAGATCACAGGCTGGTTGGTGGAAAGTCTTGTGGACCCAGTAGTGGAGTGAGCATCTCAGCGCTGATGTGGGTTTCCATGTGGCTTTTGCTCCAGGACTCTAGCATAGCTCCATGTGTCCTTTTATCAAGAATATGAAGCAGAGTTTCCCACCTCCAGGGAGAAAGATAGAAGTTCCCAGAATCTTCAGGAGAAAGTCATTCCCACACACGCCTCATTGGCTCTGACCTGATTGATGCAAGAGATTATGTAACTGCCATACTGGATCCATCTTGCATCAAGAGCCTGGGTGTTGCAAGTTTGGTGTCAGCAAACAGAGTCTTCAGAGAGGCAGGTGGTGTGGCCACCTTTCCCTTTTTCTACTTCAATGGCAGCAAATGCCGAAAGAGTAGGGCTTTGCTGCAATGTTGATGGCCTTGAATTGTCAAACTTTTGGTTAGCAATCCAGTGTTTAACACACTGTGCCACCTGACCTACATAAAAGGAGAAAGAAGCATCATTATACCTGGTAAGAAGTAATGCATTTGCCCTTTTCAGATTAGAGTCCTCAGAGTAGATTTGTCCCATGAGCCATGACAAAAAAAAATTCTCAAATGCTTCCATTCTATCCCTTTAGTGTTTCTTGGCACTTCTAGAAATATTATGTGTACAGAAAAGAAGGTGAAAAATTGGCTAACTCAAGTACTCCCAAACACAGAACACTTTGTTCTACATGATCCTTGAAGACAAAATGGGTGCATAAGCAAATGTGATTAAGAAAGTTGATGGTGTCTGGCTATCAAAATCGTCTGGGGTCTTCAAGACCTGAAAATAAACAAATGGTCACATAGCTGAGAAGCAACAAAGTCCACATGGATGAAGCACACCAGCTTGTGTGATCAGGAGATGGGACTAGGCATCAGGCATAAAAGACCCAGAACAAAAAAATCATAGAAATGTGAATGAGGGGGAGTTGAGAGTGGAGACCCAAAGCCCATCTGTATACAATTGGACATCCCTTTACAGAAGGGTCACAAGGAAGAGAAGCCAGTCAGGGTGCAATATAGCATCGATGAAACATACCACTCTCCTCTAGTTCTTTAATGCTTCCTCTCATCCACTGTCATGACCTCAATTATACTTTACAAATCTGACAAGACCAGAACATGTATATTGGTGCAGATAAGAGCTGGAAATATTGGAAATCCAGGACAGACAACCCCCTCAGGACCAAT
Organism: Nesogale talazaci; assembly: GCA_004026705.1. Taxonomy (NCBI): domain Eukaryota; kingdom Metazoa; phylum Chordata; class Mammalia; order Afrosoricida; family Tenrecidae; genus Nesogale; species Nesogale talazaci. Next base: position 20,919 of record PVJH01017991.1, read on the forward strand.
AATGAGAGATACCAGGTGGGTAAGGGGAAAATGAGGGGATAGGGAGGAGGGAACCAATCACAATGATCTACATATTACCTCTACCTATGGGAATGAACAACAGAAAAGTAGGTGAAGGGAGACAGTGGTTGGTATAAGACATGGGGAATTTAAAAAGATAACTTATCAAGGGTCCATGAGGGAGGGAGAGTGGGGGAGGATGAAAATCAGGAGCTGATATCAAGGAAGCAAGTAGAAAGAAAATGTTTTGGAAAATGATGACAGCAACATATGTACAAATGTGCTTGACACAATGGAAGTACATATAGATTGTGTTAAGAATTGACCAAGCAAGGGCTGAGCCCCGGTGGCGTAGTGGTTGTGCGCGGGACTGCGGCCCACTGGGACAGAGGTTCAATTCCAGCAGTGGGGCTGGGCCTCCTACTCCCACCACCAGAGAGCAGTGATGCCCCCCCCCCCCCAAGAAAAAAAGAATTGACCAAGCTGGACACTGTCTCCTTGATGGGAGATAAAACCTGTGACTAGATATTTTGGTGGGGGACATCTTTCAATGCTGCTTTCTTTTGGATAGTCTCTTTACTACTACATGGATTGTGGAACTGTATGGAGGGATTATAGGACAGCCTTTGGTTCTCCAGATTCACAGGTGACTGGCTTGTTTTTCCCTTCCAGTCTCAGACTGACTTCCTCAGAAAGTTCTGGGTAACAGACTGGCTTTTGATATGTAAAATCTACAGTGGTTACTTTAATTATCTTTTTTTTTTAATCAAAATCTCTTTCTTGGGGGGTCTGCTGTGGACAACCCATCTTTATCTATATCTCATAACTATCTTGTAAAGGAATGTTGCTTATTGAATCACTACTTTTCTAGTATTGACACATGTAACATTTTAAATTAGGGTGCTGTTTCCTGCTTTTCTATAAGATTAGACAGCAAGTCTAATATTGCTCAGTACACGTAGGATTCCTTCTGTGTGATTTGACCTGACAGGAATAAGACTTTGCTTCTTGGGAATGAGGCTTTCTGCCTCACTGTCCTCCAAATAGAAAATGGAAGCATTAATTATCAGGGAAACTATTAAATACAGAATGAAGCAACCAGACCTGCTGCTATTCTGACTCATAGTGATCCTCTTTAGAGTTTGGATTGGCTCCAGGCAGGTTTGACTCCAGAGCCTACTCAGTCAACCAGCTTCTCAAAGAAAATATTGCATGTTGGGTGCGATAGTTAGGTTTTATGTCACCTTGGGTGGGGCAGGATTCACCAGGACATGATCTAACACAGTGTAATCAACTCCACTGTAAGATCTTCGGTGAAGCAGTTCTGGAAGCTGTAAGAATCAGCTTGTTTGCAATTGGAAACCAAGCAGAAGTTCTAACAAATAAGCAAATGCTTAATCAAGAAAAAGATGGCAAACGGTAGCAACGCTTTGGTTTTTTTCTTTATGCAATGCCCCACCCCTCCCTGGTGGGGTAGCAGTTAAACTGTTGGGCTGGGATTCACATGGTCAATGCCATCAGCAGCTCCCCGGGAGAGCGAACAGCATTCCACTCTCATAAACCATTACCGTCTCGGAAACCCACAGAGGGTGCCTATGCTTCAGCCTTGACTCAATAGCAGTGAGGTTGGCATTTTCGAGTTTTTTTTTAAATACTTATAAGAGTTTTATATAAAGGATAATTGTCCAATAAGAAAACATCCCAGGCCAAACCAGATCAAGTCCATAAGTCCAATAGTAGGCCATATGATAAGTCTAATGCTAGCCCATTTGATCTTTAGATGGGTTTAGGCCACGCCTAGAAAGAAGTCTCTAAAGAGATTGGCTCCACCCAGAGTTTTGAAGTACTGGGGAAATTCTCATTCCAAGAAATCTGCCTAAGAGCAGGAGAAACAGAAGGCAATGGCAGTAGGTGTCCAACAGCAATCCACAAAGTCCTTCAGACGCATGAAACATATGCACTGATGCCAAATGCAGGAGGATCACAGGTCAGCGGTCTTTGGATTCAGTGGTGGTATAAACATCTCAGCACTGGCAGGAGTCTCCCCGTGGCTTCTCTAAGTCCAGGTTTGTTTGTTTGTTTGTTTGGGCATCACTGCCCTCTGGTGGAGTAGGAGGCCCAGCCTTTGCTCCTGTGGAGTTGGAATTGAACCTCCATCCCAGTGGGCCACAGTCCTAAGCACAACCACTACGCCACCGGGGTTCAGCCCTAAGCCCAGGTTTCTTGCTGCATCAGGGTAGGTCTATGTGGCTTCTCTTCAGGAATGCCTCGCAGGGAGCCAGCCTTGTCAGTGGAGTCTCACAGGCACCAAGTGTTGTCAGTAAAACGTCTCCAAAGAAGGGAACCGAGAAAGATGGCATCTCCCACATTCTGGCTTCTAAGGAGCAATCTCGCTATACTTTTTCCATTCCGTTTTTTTGTTCTTCTGGCAGTATATGGCATATACATTTTTCTTTGCTTCGGTCCTTGGCGTCTCTTGAGAAAGAATTCACGCCAAAGCTTGGTTTGTGATCCAAGTGAGTTTATAGTGGATAGACGTGGCACCAATGCGCCGGACCTCAGCCCTGCCACTTGGGCTGCTGCTGCCCTGCCAAGCTGCACTGTGTGTCGGAGCTGCTAGGAGAGACCACTTTTGAATTTTTTTTTTTAACTTCTCCCTCGTTTGGGGCCATCTTAAAAGTCTGGTGACTTAAAAGTCAAAAGGGAGTTTGATTTTGACTCCTGAGAGAACAGGGTAGACTTTTGTGTTAGGCAGGGTTCGCTAGAGAAATGAAATCAGGACACTTATTGTGCTAGTTCCGGTCAACTAGAGAAACAAAATTCATAGGCACGCACATAGGTACAAGGGTAAGGTTATATACAAGAGGAATGGGACATTAAGATAGCATCCCAGTTCAAAGTCATCAGTCTGGTATTAGTCCAAATGCCCCATACCAGTCTATAACGTCTTCTTCCAACTCACGAAATCACAGGTCAGTGGGTGCAGAATCCCAGTGCTAGCAGGGGTCTCCCCAGGGCTCCTCGCTTCCAGGGCTCAGGGTCCATCAACAGCATCCAGTGGTGGTAGAAGCAACTCAGTGCTAGCAGGGTCCCCATGTGACCTCTCCAGCTTCAGAGGTCCGGTTCCATCAGGGTAAAGTCGTGCGACTTCTCCTCCAGCTCCTTCAGCTCCTCGGACGCTGCCAACTTGTCTTGACCGTGATTCATCTTCTCTGAGACTAACTCCCAACAACTGGGGAAGATAGCTTCTCATCTTCACGAAGGAAGTATCACGAGATTTCCCAGAAGTCTCAGGAGAAAGCCATGCACACACGGAGGCCTCATTGGCTACTCAATGGCTATCCAGATTAACAGGCTAGACTCCACACCTACATCTCAATCATGAAATTAGCATAAGCACATGACTGCCACACTTATAATCATATATACATATGTTAGTGTGTGTATATATGATATATGCATAATAAGGATATAGGATCCTACAGTGAGAAGGTACACAATAACTAATTGGTCCATATAGCAGTACAGATGGATCGGTTCAACTCACTTCGGTGGGACAGTTAATATACTGGAAGTCCTTCAATTCATTTGGGCTGCCAGTCTAAGGTCAAGGAAGCAGACAGCAAAGTCCTCCCTGGTCACCAGCAGTTAGTGGTAGCTTGGAAGCTTAGCAAAGCAGGTCTGAATGGGATATTGAATGCAAGCAGTGCAAAGTGAAGGAATCCACCAGCTTCGAGCCGAATCACTGTATGGTTGAGGGGGACTGGCCTTGCAGAGCCATTTACCTCTGTGCCCCCCAATCAAACTTCCCCCTGGTGAATGGCCACATGTTCCTATGCCTCTTACAACTTTATCTGCACATTATTGTGTGCATATGTTCAAAATTATCTTTGGACTGCCTGGGGTACTGAGATGCATGAGGCACTTACCTCATTCTATTTTGTTTTGGAACTCATGCAGGATTCTGTGATAGTGGATAAGGCATGAAGGTTGTAACTGCCTGTGACTAAGGGGTGTGATTGAAGACTATAATAAATGCCCAAGAACGGGAAGTAGAAGACAAGGATAACTTCTTTTTTAAATGAAGGCTTTCAAAAGCACAGTGTAGTGAAAGAACTTAAAGAATCATACATAGAGCAAGGGCAAGACATACGCTCCTAAAACATCTGGGAACTACCTATACTTTCAATTCAGGCTGATGACAAGTCTTCGTGCAAACAATACTGAAGGAAAGCCTAAGAACAGAGTCAATCTTCAAAGATTGGGGGGATTTTGTGAGTGGTTCCTCCTACTTTGGCATTCAAGGAAGTTACTGTTAAAACACTTGCTGGTCATAAGTAACAAAGAGCCAATGGCCATACACACTAGTAAGACAGTGTCTATAGGCTGAGTCCTGGTGGCACAGTGGCTGTGTGCGAGACAGTTGTGTGTGCCCACAGGGTTGACAGTTCAAATCCAGCAGCAGCTCTCCAGAAGCAAGGCTGAGCTTCCTACCCCACCAGGGGAGTGATACAACCAAAAAAAAAAAAAAAGGACCGTCTACAGAAAAAATATTTAGAAGTTATTCCACAGAGGTACTTTTGCAACCTTCAACAATGAAAAAACATAGCAGTTACCCAGGGGAAAGAAAATAAGTCTTATTCAAATGTTCTTTCAACAAAAACTCACAACATATAAAGAAAACAGAATGGCATGTAGAAAAGAACAAAATAAAGTAATATAAACCATGCCTGTGGAAAATATATATTAAGTATACATAATAAGGAACTTAAAGGAAATCAAGAACATCAGTAAAACAATACATGAAAAACAAAATGTCAGTAATGAGTTAGAAATTATTAAAAAGAAACAATTACTAATAATTAAAACTATAAGTGAAACGAGACATTTTCTGTAAATGTTCAATAGCAGATTTAAACAAACAGAATAAAGAATCAACAAATATAAAGATATTATTATTGTTAAGTGTCACTAACTCAGTCCTAACTAAGAATGACCCTATGTAAAATGGAACAAAACACTCCATACCATAATTCTGTTTGAGCCCATTGTTGAGACCACTGGGTAAATCCAGCTTGTTGAGCAACTGTTTATGGGAGTAAGAAGCCCTGTCTTTTTCACAAACACCAAAGATTCAATAAAAAATTGTTGGAACTTAGAAAAATTTGGCAACGTAGTAGACTAAAAACGACACACAGATAAGATGGTGACATGTAGGCAGCTGGCACCAGGATCTCCATGGAGATCGCTGAGTTGGGCGATCTAGGGGCCAAGTAGGGGCTCCAAGCCTGTCAATTAACCCCTGTGACAGTTAGTTGATACTCCCACACCTGCAGGAGCTAGCCTGGTACCAGCTACTCTGCACTGCATATCGTGGTGTCTGGGCTGGCTGAGTGTCCCCAACACCAGCCATCCAGCAGAGGCTCTTGATATCCCTAACATCATGGGGCACTCTCGCTACCAATTAGCAATCCCTCCTCCAAGACTTGCTTTCCCCCCCCTTCCCTTTCCCTCCTCTGCCCTGTATTACCTGCCCCTCTAACAGTCGTGGCTGCCTCTAGCCCAGCAAAAAGGGATCTCCGCCCCAACCCCTTCTCCACTCCCTGAGCTAAGTGCTCCTGTACCGGGTCAGTGCTTTCCTTCAGACACAGCTGCAAACAGCCCCTGGGGAGATCTGAGGGTTACAGGAGTGTGATGCAAGATGACCTCAGAGTCTGACTACTGACAGGGTCATCCAGCTTGTCCTCCAAACAACTGATAGGTTAAGCAAGAGGGAAATCCCAGTGGGACAGAAGGGAAACTCAACCCCTTGGGGAAGTTGGCTATAGACAACCTGTATAAGTATCATACTAACCTTCAAAAGAGAGAGCCCAGGGCTCTATGACTACTGGGAAAGTGGCACCGAATAACTTTAAATTGACACAGAAGCACAAACTGCCTCAGGAACCTCAACAAGAGAAACAAAATCTAATGGCAGGGGTGAACTAAATCTAATAGCAGTCATAGAAGAGGCAGCCATTGACCTGCCACAGAAAGAAATCGTCAAAATGCTGCATAGAGTCATACAAGATACAAGAGAATCAATACAGAAAAATGAAGATATGATAGAGGAAATAAAAGTCATGCATAAAAGGGAAATACAAGAGCTAAGGAATGGAAAAAAAATAAAGAAAATAGTAGCTAATTCACAGTAGCTGCCAACGCGGGAAGAGGCAGTGGCCTAGAGGACAACTAGAAAGACTTCAAGAAATGGGGGAAAAGGTCAAATGAGATAACTAGAAACGCTTAAGGAAGCTCTAGGGCCATGTCTGATGCTATGAAGCAGAACGACATCAGAATAAGTAGATTGCCTGAACAAGACACAACAAAGAAGTCAATGGCAACAATAATGAGGGAATTCTTTTTTAAAAAATAATTTTATGGGGTGCTCATGCAACTTTGATCACAATCAGTACATACATGCACTGTATGCAGACCACATTTGTACATTTGTCATCATCATTCTTGAAACATCCTCCTTCCATTTAGTCCCCTGGTATCAGCCCCCCCATACTTCCCCTCCCCCCCCCACTCCACTTCTCCCATGAGCTTTTAATAATTTACAAAATATCATTATTTTGTCACACCATACACTGTCCAATTTGTTCCTTCACCCACTTCCCTGCTGTTCCTACCCCAGGGAGGAGGTCACATATAGATCCCTGCAATTGGTACCCCCCCCGAGGGAATTCTTAAAGAAAATGCCCCCAGCTCAATGAATGAAAACCAGGCAGCCACTCAGGAGGCAGAAAGAACACCAGCTAAACTGAATCCCAAGAAGAGGTCACCAACACGTATAATTCTTAAGCTATTCAACTTTGAGGAAAAGAAGAATATCATAACAGCAGCTGAGGGAAAAAAAATACAGTCACCTACAAAGGCAACCAAATAAGAATATGTTTTTTAAAAAGGAATATGCTCAGAGCTATCAGGGTACACTGTGAAGAAGAGGAGAGAGTGGAGTAACATATTCCCAAAACAGAAGGAAAATAATGCAAACCCAAGAATACTCTATAACCAGCCAAATTATGGATCAAGATAGGTGGAAAATAAGAGCATTCCCAGACAAGAAAAAAACTCAAAAAAATATGTTTAAAAAACTCATCCCTAAAAAAGATCCTTCCCAAGCTGGTATGGGCAGCAGAGTAATACTCACCAAGCACAAATGAGGAGCTGTCATATAGAACAACACCCAGAAGTCAGCAAAGAGATAACAGCCCCAAAGACAGCAATGGCTCAAGAGTGCAAAAAGGCACGAATGAAACACACACAAATATATATATATATATGGTAGGAAAACACCCAACACAAAAGGTACTCAATGACACATCATAGAGTCCACAGATGGATGTAATTATCCTGAATATCAGTGGACTGAACTCAGGCTTTAAAAGGCAGAAGCCAGCAGCCTGGCTTAGAAAGCACAACCCATTGATCTGCTACCTGCAGGAGACAAATCTCAAGATCACAGACAAAAATGCAAGAAGAATCAAAGGCTAGAGAAAGATATACCAAGAGCATGGCAACTCAAAAAAGCTAGAGGTTGGCAATCCTAATCTTGGAAACAATTAATCTCAAGCCATAACAATGCTCCAGGGAACAGTAGACCAAAACCAGTGAATAGAATAAAAATGTGTACTGCTAACAAGAGACCAGCAAAATCTGTCGATTGAATGTTTCAAAAGATGAAAAAAGAAATCACAGACTCAACAATTATAGTGGGTGACTGTAATACCCCACTCTCTGAGAAAGATAGATCACAGAGAAAGAAGCTTAACAAGGAGGGTACAGATTTAAACATGATGATTAGATGATTTGACCTGATAGATGTTTTCAGAGTTCTCCACCCAAATGCAAAAAAAAAATCAGTGTTTCAAGTTCACATGGCACATACTCGAAGATAGACTGACTACATCCTGGGATAGACACTACATCCTGAATCTGTATAAATTCAAACATAGAGAGATCATACAAACTTCTCTCTCCAATCACTATGTCATAAGGCTGGAAGTCAACAAAAAATGATTAAGAAAACAAGGGCCATCAATTGGAGGATGAATAACTCTATTGTAAAAGGAGTGGGTACTGACCCAGATCAGAGAAGAATTAGGAAGTTTCTTGAAACCAATGAGGATGAGAATACAGCATACCAAAACCATTGGAACACAGCAAAGACAGTTATCAGAGGAAGTTTGATAGCAATACATGCACACCTGAAAAAAGGAGAGAGATTTATGATTGATATGCTGACACAAAACTTACAGCAATTAGAGCAGAGTCAACAAGACAACCCTACTAAGAGCAAAAGGAAAGAAATAATAAAAATCAGGGGGAAGATTCATGAGAGGGAAAACAAGAAAACTATGGTGGGGAAATAATGCAGCTAAAAGTTGGTTCTCTGCAGGGTTAACAGAATCGACAGATCGCTTGCAAACTTAACCAGTGAGAGGAAGGAACAAATTTCAGTAGCAATGATGAGAGATGAAAGAGGGGACCTTAATGAAATCAAAAGGATAATTACACAGTACTATGAAGACCTGTGCTCTACTGAATTCAACAACTTGGAAGACACAAATACTTGTAAAAACTATCCCTCTCTAGAATATCCCAGATGGAGGTCAAGAATCTCAACAGACCCTTAGCGATAGAAGAAATAGACAAGGTTATCAAAGGATTACCAATTTAAAAAATTCCCCAGACAGATGGCTTCACAGGAGAATTCTACCAAGCATTCAGGGAAGAACTGACACCAATCTTACACAAACTCTTCCAGAACATAGAAAAAGACAGCAAATACACCCTCTTTTTATGAAGCTACTGTGACTCTGATACCTACAGGGGGTAAGGATCCTACAAGAATAGAAAACCAGAGACCAATATTCCTAATGAACATAGATGCAAAAATCCTTAACAAAATACTGGCCAATAGAATATAAATGTTTATAAAGCAAATAATTCACCATGACCAAGTGGGGTTCTACTAGAGATGCAGGCATGGTTCAACATACAAAACACCATTAGTTTTATTCATCATATTGACATGGAAAGTTATAAGAACCATACAATAATATTGGTAGATGAGGAAAAACCATTTGACAACACCCAACACCCATTGCTATTTAAGACATACAAGAAGATAGGAGTGGAAGGAAAATTCCTCAATCTAATATAGGCTATCTATAAAAAAAACGAACAATAGTAAATGTGGTAATTAATGGGGAAAAGATGAAAACAACCCCTTTGAAAAAAGGGAACCAGACAAGGATGCCCCTTCTCCACACTCCTGTTTAACATAATACTGAAGGTCCTAACTAACAACATAAAGCAAAGAACAGATATCAAAGATATTCATCTGGGGAGGAGGTTGCTCACAGATGATATGACTTTAAATATATGGAAAATCTCAAAATCTACACAAAGGGAGTGCTAGAAGCAATAAAGGAATAGTGCAGAGTGGCAGGATACACAATCAATGACAGAAGTCTATCAGACTGCTATATACATTGGAAAAGACCATGAAAGAGGTGATCCAAAGGATAACACCCTTTGTAACAGCCAAGCACAAATTGGAATATTTAGGGATATAGCTGACTAAATGAACCAAAGATTTGTATAAGGAAAACTGTAGAACACAATTACAATAAACCAAGTATGAACTCAACAAATGGAAGAATATCCCATGCTCGTGGATTGGAAGATCAATATAGTAAAGTGTCTGTTCTGCCCAAGGCAGAACAATGCTATCTCAATATGCCTACCATCATCTTTCTTGAAAGAATTGGAAAAACTGATTATCAACTTCATATGGATAGGAAAGAAGCCCAGAGTTAGCAGAGAACTCCTCAAGAAGTACAAAGTCAGAGGCTTTGCTTTACCTGACTTTAGTATCTATAATAAACCCACAGTAGTCAAAATAGTGTGGTATTGGTATAATGACAGAGACACAGACCAATCGAAAAAGAATGGAAAAGAATTGAAAACCCAGAAATAAACTCATCAGCATACAGATCTTTGATAAAGACCCCAAACATATCATATAGGAAGCAGATGTCCTCTTCAACAAGTGGTGCTGGGAAAAAGATATTTGCCTGTAGAGAAATTAAGCAAGACCATTACCTCACTCCATGCACTCAAGGTAGATCACAGACCTCATGGTAAAACCCTAAGCTATTAGGACCATCAATGAAGGAATCGGGACCAACCTGAGAACTTTGGTGCAGGGAATACATAGGCTATCAGAAATAGGGAAGGGCATCCATACAGATGAGTCACAAATTGACAAGTGGAATATACTGAAGATAAAACATCTGTGTACATGGAAATAATTCACCAAGAGACTAATATGAGAACCCACAGACTGGGAAAACATCTTTAGCAATGACACATCAGACAAAGGCCTTATTATTAAAACCTACAATTCTCTGCTAGCTTATAATTAGGGAAAAACTAGTTGCCCACTGAGGAGTTGGCCAATGGACCTCAATAGAAGTTTCACAAGGACAGAAATCCAACTGGCCAATAAATATATGAAGAAGTGTTCCTGATAGTTAGCTATAAGAGAAATACAAATTAAAACAAATATGAGACACTAACCCCCCAAAGATAGCCCAATTAAAAAAATCAGAAGGGGGCTGAACCCCAGTGGCATAGTGGTTGTGCACGGGACTGCGGCCCACTGGGATGGAGGTTCAATTCCAGCTCACAGGAACAAAGGCTGGGCCTCCTACTCCCACCACCAAAGGGTAGTGATGCCTAAAAAAAAAAAAATCAGAAGGTAACAAATGTTGGAGGGGATTTGGAGACAAAGGAACACTTGACCACTGCTGGTGGAACATATGTACCACCACTATGGAAATCAATTTGGCAATATCTAAAACAGATGGAAATTGAGCTACCATATGACCCAGCAATCCACCTACTGGGCATATACCCAGAAAAGGAAAGAAACAAACCATAGTCAAGCATCTGTGCTCCAGTGTTCATCACAGTACAGGTCACAATCAGAAGGAGTTGGAAACAACAAATTTGCATCAACCGACAAATGAATTTAAATACTATAGTACATATCATATAAACTCGTGTATTAGCTGAGTTTTTCAGCACATTGTTTCTCAGTTTCTGTGGTAAAATTAGGTGTCTCAGTTGATATTCAGGTTGACTTACACTTGCGTATATAGGTACATACAATGGAATATGACACATCCTTTAAAAGCAGTGATGAATGCATGAAGCACATCGACACATGGGAAGAATTAGAGAAATTATGCTAAGTGAAGTAAGCCAAGCACAAAAGGACATGTATAACTTGAGTCCACTGAGGTAAACTTAAAAATGCAAAAGGGGCATGGGGAAAAGCTACTATATACATATATTCCAGGTATGTATGAGGTATGGCAGGGGCCAGACCCAATCCAGGGATATACATATGGTAGCCAACTAAAAAGGAGGGCGGGGGAGAGAAAAGAAAAAAAAAGACATGGGTAGTGAGGAAATAGGGTACTAACCTACCCAAGAGGAGGGTATTGTTTATATCTCCAGAGGAGAGGGGGAGAGAGACCCGACTCCAACAGTGTGCTCCAAGATGTGCATGCAACATACCAGCATGAAGCAGGGAACCAAAATAAAGGTCTGTGGGACCATTTCAAATCCCAACTGTGTAGACCACCCCCCTCTCAAAAAATGCACTCCAGAAGACATCACTGAAGCTTCAGCTCAGGGAGAGGGGTACTGTTGATTAGGAACAAATGAAGAGAGGAGAGAGAGAGTGGGACACATCCCACCCAGCCCACCAAGCCCCAAGGATGCTGTCTGGCTTGGAGCAACCAATGTTCAAAGGGGATCATACGGCCAGCCCCACCAAAATACATGACTTCCCTTAGTGACCCATAGTGTTTTGGGGGACGACACTGGAGACACAATGAGGGAATTGTGCCCAATCTGATCCCATCACATCCCAGTGAAATACTAAGGACATTCAACCAAGCAGCAAGGGGAACGAATGTTCAAGAAAGCAACGACGTCCCAAAGGAATACCAAAAAAATCTTTGGAGTCAGGAGTGGCACCCATCAGACTCCACTGGAAAATGCCTCATAAAAGTCAACAGACAAACCAAGAACTATTTATAAACTTTTCTTTTTTTTTTTGCTGTTTGTGCTTCCTGTAGTTGCTTTGTTTTCTTTTGTTGTTATGGCTTGCTTTGTCTTGTTATTGTGCTTATGATTGTCTCTGCATACTTATGTAGATAAGATAGGCAGAATAAACAATCTGAAGGAGAAAACAACAGGGTCAGCTCTTCTGGGGAGACACGGAAGATAGTGATACTCCCATCAGTATATGAGAATAGTGGTACCAGGAGGGTAAAGGGAAGGTGAGGTGGGGGGAGGGAAGAGGGATGCCAAGAAACTCAGGGACAAGGGAACAAGTGATTTAAATCAATGCCAAGGAGGGCATAGGATGCCAGAGTGGGGGGGAGGGGGCGCTTGATCAAAGGCAATGTAGCCAAGAGGAATTACCCAAACTCGAATGAAGGGCAAAAATGATAGTGGGATCAGAGGAAAGTAAAAGGAAATAGAGAAAAGAATTAGGAGGCAAAGAACATTTGTAGAGGTCTAAATACAAGCATGTGCATATTTAAATACATTTATATATAACAATAGGGTAATAGATCTATGGTACATATATTTACTTGTTAAGTATTAAGACAGCAGACAGACATTGAGTCTCCACTCAAGTACTCTCTCAATGCAAGAACACTTTGTTCTAATAACCCAGTGCTCTGTGATGTGCATCGTACCTGACATGATCATTGAAGAAAAAATGGATGCATAGCAAATGTGCTGAAGAAAGCTGATGGTGACTGGCTATCAAAAGACATAGCATCTGGGATCTTAAAGGCTTGAAGATAAACAAGCGGTCATCTAGATGAGAAGCAACCAAGACCCCAGGGAAGAACCACACCAGACTGTGTGATCATGAGGTGTCAAGGGAACCAGGTATCAAGCATCAAAGACCCCACACAAAAAATCATATCAATGTGAATGAGTGGGAGGGTAGCGTGAAAACCCACAGCCTATCTGTAATCAGTTGGATATTCCCTTTCTGAAGGGTCACAAGGAAGGGATGAGTCAGTCAGGGTACAGTGTGGCAACAATTAAACATACAACTTTCCGCTAGTTCTTTAATGCTGCCACCCCGCCCCCCATGATCATGACCCCAATTCTACCGTACAAATCTTGCTAGACCAGAGCATGTACACTGGTACAAATAAGAGCTCCTACACAGGGAACCCAGGACACATAAACCTCTCAGCACCAATAATGAGAGTAGAGATACCAAGAGGGTAAGGGGGAAGGTGAGGGGAATTATGGGGAATCAATCACAATGACTGACATGTAACCCTTTCCCAGGAGAGCAGATACCAGAGAAGTGGCTAAAGGCAGACAATGGTCAGTGTAAGACATGAAAAAATAAATAATTTGTATATTATCAAGGATTCATGAGGGAGGGAGAAAAAGTGAGGAGCTGATATCAAGGGTTCAAGTGGAAAGAAAATGTTTTGAAAATGATGATGGCAACATATGTACAAATGTGCTGGACACAATGGATGGATGTAGAGATTGTGACAAGAGCTATGATTGCCCCCAATAAAATGATTCTTTAAAAAACATATAAAACTCAATTTGGTTCTTAAATATTACAGAAAAAGGCTCTGAAAAGGAAGTTTAAAAAAAAACACTATAATAACTACCCCCAAAAGATAAAATACTTGGGAATAAATCTAACCAGAGAAACCCAGAACTTATACAAATAAATCTATAAAACACTTCTACAAGAAACTAAAAAGAGATATAGAAAAATGGGGGCTGAGGCCCCGTGGCATAGTGGTTGTGCGTGGTACTGCCACCCACTGGGATGGAGGTGCAATTCCAGCTCCACTGGAGCAAGGGCTAGGCCTCCTACTCTCACCACCAGAGGGCAGTGATGCCCCCCCCCCAAAAAAAAAGAAAAATGGAAAAATATCCCATGCTCATGGATAGGAAAGCTTAATACATGAAAATGTCAATATTACCAAAACCCAAATTCACTAGCATCAAGTTGATACCAACCCATAGTGACCATATATTACCAAAAGCACTCTATATATCCAATTTATTTAGATTCCAATATCAGCACAATTATTCAAAGAAATGGAAAAACTAATTATCATCTTCATATGAAGGGAAAGAATAAACAAAATTATTAAAAAAACAAAATGTAGGAGATTTCTCACTTCCTGTTTTGAAAGCTTATTATATATCCATGGTAAGTAAATCAGTACAATGATGTATATATAAACCCATGAATTAGAACAGAGAATATTTGTGTACATCAAAAGACTACAGAGAATCCACGTGAGGGAAAAAATATTCGGCAATGATATATCAGATAAAGGACTAATTTTATGAAAACTATAGCAGCTTAATAAGAAAAACACAAATAAAGCAATAAAAAATGGACACAAGATGTGAACACTTACTGAAGATGATATTCAGTTAGTCAACAACAATCATATGAAGACATGCTCATTCATTAGTTATAAGAAAAATACAAATTAAAATGATGAGATTCCACCTAATACTAACACATAGCAAATCTAAAAAATTAAAACCAACCCTTTGAAACAGAAAATAATAAATTTTGGAGAGAAAATGGAGAGATTGGGATGCTCAGACTTTGCTTGTGGGATCACAGAATTGTACAAACACTGTGGAAAACAGTTTCTAAAACAAATGTGAATATAAATACCTTATTATCCTGCAATCTCTCTACTTGATTAAAACCCTAAAGAACAACCTGACATGATTGAAATTTGGAATGATACAATATATGTATTAAATCTCAACAATAATAATAGAGAAATAAAGAACAAAATGCAAGCAGATATATGGGTATCCATGTTTATCACAGCAATTTTTGTAATAGAAAATAGATGGAAATAAGCAAAAAGAAGAAACGAACTCAACTTTGGAGAATGGATAAACAAACAAACACAATGGAACAGTATGTATCCTTAAAAAATAAATCAAGGGCTTATGGCGGCGGGGGCGGAGGGAGGCAGGGGAGGCAGGGAAGGAGAGGAAAAATGAGGAGCTGGTACCAAGGGCTCACATAGGTAGCAAACGTTTTGAGAATGATGTGGGCAACAAATGTACAAATGGGCTTGACACAATGGATGGATGGATGGATGGATTTTGATAAGAGTTGTATGAGCCCCTAGTAAAATGATTTAAAAAAAACCAAGAAGGTAAGTCTGTCAAACAAGAGGACATTATGCTCAGTAAAGTTAGTCAATCTTATAAAAATAGATATTTTGGGCTGAGCCCCGGTGGCGTAGTGGTTGTGCGCAGGACTGTGGCCCACTGGGACGGAGGTTCAATTCCAGCAGTGGGGCTGGGGCTCCTACTCCCACCACCGGAGAGCAGTGATGGCCCCACCCCCCCCAAATAGATATTTCACAAACTATTATTATAAAGGGGAAAAAAAGATTTTCACATCAAGAGAAAAGACTTTAAAGATTGTCAAGTCCTGGGCAAATGTAATCAGGGAGTGGGAAGTAATAGAGAGGGAAGGAGGGGGCAGCAGGAGGAAAAACAAAAAGAAGGAAGAAGAGGAGGAGGAGAAAAGAAAGAGAAAGAACTTTGTACAAAGAGGATTTATTGTCATATTTTGATGAGATAGTCTGTTCCCCTACATATAGTAGATTTTTCTTTTTTTAATTCATGATGATAAATGCATTTCATATTTAGATGCTTAAGTTTTCACAACTAGGATTCTTCAAGCTTGTGAACACTGTCAGATTATTTTTTTCACAGAAATATAACCACACATCACACATTCCCAGACATTATAAACATTTGGTTGAACTAAAATTAATATATGTCATCATTTATCAATTGCATAATAAAACAAATGATCAAGTTTCCAAATAGTAAGTTACACAGCTCCAAAGGAATATAAAAAATAGAGTCTGTTCAACTCACTAGCAAGAATTCTTTTTTTGCAACACATTAAAAAGGGTTTTTTTTTGTTTGTTTTTTTTTATAGAAACAGTTTATTACCCTAAACAGCAACACAGACAGGACGTCCTAGAACACGGGGAGTGGTGCGGACTCGGGCGCTGGCCGGTCCCGGGCAGACAGGAGAGTGACTGACTGGTCAGCCGGCCGGCCAGCGAGAGCAAAGCTCAGCGCCGACGCCATGAAGCATGCCGGCGTCCACGCAGAGGGACGAGCGCCTAGGGGCTCGCCAGAGTAGAAAAGTTTATCTTGGTACAGCAGTGGGAACACTGACATTAATATTAAAAATAAAAGCCAAGTCTTACAGAACAATCAAAAATACAAAAGACCGAAGGAAGAGACCCTGTATGACAAAACGGGGCAAGTGAGCAATCGAGACGAGTGGACAGTGGTGGAGGCGGCGGCGGGGGCGCCGACCCCTTGGTGACGAGAATTGTACATAGCGCCGGGGTTTGCAAAGTGTTGTAAACAAGTTCTTGCCAAGCCCTTCCCTTCCTCCTGGCATCGCTGCGGCGGTTTATGAGGGCGCGAACTTCTGGGCTTGTGCTGGGACCCTCTTCTCGTACTCCACTCTGTTTTGGCAATAGTTCGTGTACGCCTCGGCCTGGGCCGGGTCCTGGATATTTGGTTCATTGAGGAGCTCCTGTATTCCCAGTAAGATCTGCTTGATGGTGATGGCTGGCCTCCAGTCCTTGTCCTCCTCCAGGATGGACAGGCACACGGTGCCCGAGGGGTACACATTCGGGTGGAAGAGCGGGGGCTCAAATTTACACTTGGGAGGGAAAGATGGGTAGTCATCCTTGAAGAGCATCCGCAGCTTAAAGAGGCCTTCTTCCCATGGGGTCCCCTTCTTCTCAGGAATAGCGCGCTCCCAGTTCAGGAGGTTCATCGTGCCGTCAGGGTTTTTTGTTGGGACGGCCACAAATCCAAAGGGGTGGTCCTTCCTCCAGGCTTTCCTCTCCTGGGCAAGTCTGCTGAGGGCCATCCCCGACATAGTCCAAGTTCTCGGGCGGCCGCAGCCCGGCGAGTCGCGAGGAGCGGAGGACCCAGCGACGGCGGCAGCGTCTCCCTTTGTCTCGGGACTTCCCTCCGGAGCCCGCTCCGCGCGCAGCCCGAGCAGCTCCGAGGACCCGGGCGCGGGCGGGGCGGGGCGGGGCGGGGCGGGGCCTCACATTAAAAAGTCTATTAACAGTTTTCAATTGATATGAAAAAAAAGACAATTACAGAGATTTTATGATGAAGAATGAAACAACGAAGCAGCTCTACTTAAAAAATATTTACTAAATTCAAGAGAATAATCTACATGTTCTTCACAAGACAAAGGTGACATCTTACTAAAAATATTTCATAGCCCCAGCCCATTCCATTACTTTTTCAGCCCTGCACTATTAGGTTGCATCCAAAGTGCAAACATTAAATTAACTGTAAGGTCTTCCTTTTTCTCTTTTTGACCTGGCGACATTAAAGACATGTGCTCCTGTACAATGTTAATGTATTTTCTAAAAGAAGGTTTTCCAAAAAAGCATAAAATGATATTAATGACATTGTAAGATGTGGTGACAATAAAAAATATCCAATCGTTCTGTAAAACTTTGATGAGTCTTGTTTCAATGTGAGAGATGCAAACAGAAAGTGAGGGCAAATAAGCATCTAAGTCCTGCTTTCAATGTTTGAAATGATGGAAGGAATAAACCACACAAGGTCTAGAAGAGTGTTCAGAGGTCCTTAGATTTTTTTTTTAAGTTTTTTTTTTTTTTTTTAGGCATCACTGCCCTCAGGTGGGGGGAGTAGGAGGCCCAGTCTTTGCTCCTGGGAGCTGGAATTGAACCTCCATCCCAGTGGGCTGCAGTCCCACGCACAACCACTACGCCACCGGGGCTCAGCCCTAAGTTCTTTATAATCCAAAAACCTCTCAAATATTGTGCTGGGTATTTTGGCATATCATCTCACTAAAGTGTCTCATATGGTTATAAGATTCTGACAACAATATTGCATGATTTCAGGACAAGTCAATTGGTACAAAGGATGAGCATATTTTAAAAGCTGAGCAGCCAGACACCTTTGCTAAGTACCCGGATAAGTTGATCTTAACCCAAACATGGAGGTTGTAAATTGTCAAATCCATAGCCTAATAAAACTGTTTTCAACACTCTGATTTCCGTTCTTTTTTATGAGACTTATTCACCAAGCTGATATGTTGGTAAATATATATATATAACGAATTAGGTCCTGCCTCAAGTCCCACTTCCAAAGAGACAGCATGGGGCACCAGTCTGCCGAATGTAGCCATCGTTTCTGTGACCAGGGGCACGTTTGAGGCGCAGTGGTTAAAGAGCTGGGTTGCTGACTGGAGCCAAAAGGTACACGGTTTGAGCCAGCCGACCGCCCATTCACAGCCTTGGAGAACTTACGGGGCACTTTCGTCCTATAGGGTCACGATGAGTCAGAATCAACAAGCTGGCAGTAACTAAATTGACGTTTCAGTGTATATTGTGTGTAGTGCTGGTTCTCGTACTATCTTCTTCCTGGACGATGAACAGAATAAATTCTCAAGGGTCTGGAGTTTACCATCTGGTGATGAACATGGAGAGCCTTTTTAGGCTCAGGGTTGGGTCTGGTGCCAGCCTAAGGGTGGGGTCGGGGGACGAGGGTGGGGGTGGGTCAGGCTCCAGGGAGCTCTCTGCGTCGGGTCCACGGGAGCCATTGGATCTGGACACTGACGATGGACGTTGAGACGGTTGGGACCAGCGGGCGTAAGCTGCGAATTCTGCTTCTGCTCTTGCTGCTTCTGACTGAGGAGGCTTCTGCGTGGCTGCTAGAAGCTCCCCCTGGGCTCGCTCCCGCCAAGGCGGCTCTTTTCCCCGCCCTTTCCAAGGCGTCTGGTGAGGGAGGAGAAACTAACCTGCCTGGAAGGGGTGAGGGGCGGATGGTACGGATCCTAGAAGTGGGGAAGTCAGAGAAGAAAGTGTCAGTGGCCAGTGGTAAAAAGACTGGGAGGATTGAGGACTTTGTAGCAGGAGCTGAAAGTGAGCCCCAGTGGGCCCTGAGACAAAGGTTGGGGTCAGTCTAGGGATTAGCTAGAGAGGGAGGGGGGGGGTGTATGGGGGCAGGAATAGTAGGGCCAGGGTCTGCTGTTGCTCTTCATCCCGAAGTCTACAAGTCTCATCTTTCTTCTCTGCCCTCTCTCTTCCAAACCAGGCGGTCTCCACCAAGGTGAGTCTACCTCCCTTCTCACGGGGGTCTTCTGTGGGGGGGAATTGTCCCGAGGAGGACTCAGTTATGAGGACCTGGAAGACGGCAGATGGCAAGGGGACCCTCAAGATGGGGTGGAGAGAAAGGACCCGGGGTGGGTGAAGTGAAGGAAATCTGACTTAGGTGGAGTTGCAGAGGTGGGGCACCAGGCCCCCTTTCTCTTCCTGGTGCCTGGCAGATTCCTTGTCTTCCGTATCACCCACGGGGTAGTCTTAGAATCTGGATGATCATCATTAGCCCCCCCATCTTCCCCTATTAAAAATGCAGGATTATGAAGAGGGCCGCTGACTTACTTCAGGTCATAGAAGCATCACAGAACATTTTGGTTTTCAAACTCTAACTCCTGTCTTTGCTCGCTCTCCCCTGCTTATTAAGGTGAGGTCCAGGGGGTCTAGTCACCTAAAACTCACTACCATGAGCAATAATGCAACCTTGAAGACTCAGCGGCAAACAGCCGTCGAGGTGTGCCAGCTAAGATCCTGGCCCGGGGACTGGGCTCTCTCTCCCCGGGATGCTGCCTTGAGCTGCTGTGGCCTCTCGCACTCAGTTTTGCCTCATATTTTCCACACCCTTCGGCCCTCATTCCCATCAGGCTTTGCTGTGCTTGGCAGCCTGCGGCTTAGAGACAGTCCTTGATCATTTTTGCCGGGTCATTCCCTCTCTCCGTGGACTTCAATTTTCTTTGCTAGAGCGAGGGGACCTGTTGGTAGCACCATTCGAAATACTCCTGATGTCTCTCACATAAAATGTCTGTCTGTCCACAGTGTGTGGGAAGCCCAAGATGGTGGGGAAAGTCTTTGGTGGCCAAGACGTGGTGCCTGGCCAGTGGCCATGGCAAGCCAGCCTGCTCTATCATGGTCTGCACTTCTGCGGCGCTGTCCTCATTGACACCCAGTGGGTGCTTTCTGCTGCTCACTGCTTTCTGAAGTGAGTCTCCCATTTGGGGTGCCCACATGCATGTGGAGGAGGAAAAGGAACAGATAAAGGGTACCCCAAGACTGACCTTCTCTGTGGATTCTGTGTTCGCTATAGCCTACACATTGTTGGGTCAGAATCTGTACAACCCACATCCCATCTATAAAACTATATTCTCGGGGGGAGCTTCAGTCCCCCCCCCCCATGTCATATAAGAGACTGCATGGGGACAAGGTATGGGATATCTTGATGGTGGAGACATGAGCTGGATGTTCAGTAGACGAGCTCTGTGCCTGTCTTCTTAAGACTGGGAGAGATACTGGGGAAGCAGGGGGCATTGAAGTCCTGGAGCCCAACCACTGGCTGACTTTGAGATCCCAGCTGGGTCCTGTGAGGATTTGTTCTAAGCCACGCACCAGAGGAGACTCTGTGTCATAAAGGGCGGGCCATACCCACTTGAGGTGCCCTCATTCCTGTGAGAAGCTGAAGTAAGGGTGAAGTGGGAGAGAAAGTTCAAAGTTGGTAAGAGGGGAATCCAGAATTAAGGGTAAAGGATACGGAGGATTTAGGCAGATGACAGGTTTTATTCATGAAAGGTGAATACTCCAGAGAAAAGTCAAATCCGGAGGTCACAGGCAGCTCTCTGGAGAGAGCACGTGGTGTGGCGGACGGGAGGACATGTCGACAGAATGAGTAGGGGAGGGCCTTCAGGTGGATGCCGGGGTTCAGTAGATGTTTTTAATGCGTGTTCATAGAACACAAAGAGGTTTCGTCCCATGCATTCATGCATGTACTTAACAGATCTAGTTATGAGTCCTTTGGACCATGCAGAGAAGCAACCCTTGAGGAATAGGATGCATATTTTAAAAGGCGGCTGATTCAGGTGCTAAGTCATAGGGAAATTTCAGGAGGTTCAGATCAGAGTTAGCCTTTTAGCTAGTTGTTCTCTTGTGTAAAATAGCATTGCTTTATTGATGGTCCCCCAAAGGATAGCACTTCGATTCTGTAAGGTCCTCAGATGCCAGGACACGATGTATCAGTCATAGGTCCTGCCGTTGTGAGGAAAATAGCAATCTGTCTCAAATAAAGTCTGCCAACTGCTACAAAAGGGGAGAGAAAAGCATCCTGGAATCATGATGTAGTGGCGATACCCAGAGTGGATAGTTCAAGAAGGATAGAGGGAGAGTTTGGACCCTTTATTCAGGTGATGGATGATATTAAGCCCTTTCTCTTCCAGCAAATCCAATGACCCAGAGGACTACCAAGTTCTGTTGGGAAACGTACAACTGTACCAACAAACCCAACATACCCGGAAGATGCTTGTGACGAGGATTATCATCCACCCAGACTTTGAGAAGTTTCACCCCTTTGGGAGTGATATTGTCATGTTGCAGCTATATCTGCCTTTGGACTTCACTTCTCATATCATCCCGGCCTGCCTCCCAAGCCCTGACATGCTGCTTCCCAATTACACATCTTGCTGGATAACTGGCTGGGGGATGCTCACCGAGGACAGTGAGGGGGGATATGGGACAGATTGGGGGGGGGGGGGAGAGAAGTGGAAGGAGGACAGGAGGGGGAGGGTTGCTTAGCTTGAGGGGACCCACAAGCAAAAAGGCTCAGGACTGGTTTCTGAAGCTAGTAGGCCTTTACTAGGTGCCTCATTTCATAACCTATAAAGTTAGGAGAAGCCCATGAGCCCTTCTAATTCTAAAAGCCTGTAGTTCAGAGTTCCCTGGCCCCAAGGTTCTACAAGTCTGGGAACATTTTTACTTTTAGAATCAAGAATGCCTTGTTCTTTGACTCTTTGTGGTTCTTTAAGATCACTTGATTCAATTTCAAGTTCCATCTTGGGGCCTGGTTCATTCCAGATCATCAGACATCTCAGTCTTTCATGGCCATAGAAGGTGCATCGGTCCTAAGCAACATTCATGCCTCTGTTTTAGTTGTCTAGTGCTCCTATAACATAAACACCACAGCTGTATGGATTTGATAAGTAGAATTTTATTCTTTTGCAGTTTAGGAGGCTAGAAGTACAAGTTGAGGGTGCTAAATTCTGGGGGAAATTTTCTCTCAATGCCAGGTCTGTATTCTTGTCTTATTTCAGCACTTATGGGTCCAGGGCCCTTTGGAGAGCTTCATGTACCTTGCCATCAAGGTAAGCCCCTGTGCTTAGTAGGGGCTCTAGTCCAAAGACCCTTCTTTCTCCGTGCTTTGAAGTCCCTCTCTCTACTCGCTTGTTGACTCAAGATACATTCTAACCCTGTAGATTGTATTTTTTCTCTAATTCTGACTCACTAATCTAATAAAAACAAAAACAAACACCCCCCTCAAAAAAAAAAAAAAACCAAAACGTAATGCCACAGAGACAGTGTCTTCTCATAGCGACCATGCAAGACGGGGTAGAACTGTTCTTGTGAGTTTGCAGTTGCTCTCTCAACTCTTCACCGGAGGAGACAGCTCCTTCCTTCTTCTGGGGAGTGGCTGGTGGTTTTGAACCGCTGACCTTGCAGATCACAGCCCAATGTGTAACCATTATGTCATAGAGGTCAGAATTTACAATACCCAGGACAATTACATAATATTGAGAATCATAGCTAAGTGTCTTAGGCCACAAGAATGTGGGTAGCAAATCTTTATTTTTGTGATCATGGATGCATATCAACACTGACTTAGTGATTTTCAACTTGTTCACTTTCAGTTTGGGGAAGGACAGGGGCTTCCTTCTTTGCTTTCGGTTCTAAACCTTCACAAAAAGCATGGGCACATATTTAAGGGGAGGGGGCACAATTTAGTCCCTAACAGTTTCTGACCTCAAAGTCCTTAATGTAGCTAGAAGCTCTTTGTGTGGTCAGGTTTAAATAGCTATTGATGTTAGAATGTTTGCCTCTCTGAGACTTAGTTTGCTTTTATTCTATTCAGATCAACTGCATATTTCATTGTCATACTGGGGTCAAAAATATGACAGTGTAAAAGTATTATTTTAAAATGTAAAGGAGGGCTGAGCCCCGGTGGCGTCGTGGTTGTGCGCGGGACTGCGGCCCACTGGGACGGAGGTTCAATTTCAGCAGTGGGACTGGGCCTCCTACTCCCACCACCGGAGAGCAGTGATGCCCCGCCCCCCCCAAAAAAGCGAATGTTTATAAAAAAAAAAAATGTAAAGGAGGAAAACTTATACAAAGACATGTATGCATGTTTTCTTTTTTTTTTTTTCCCACATCACTGCCCTGGTGGGAGAAGGAAACCTAGCCTTGCTCCTGGAGAGCTGCTCCTGGATTTGAACCGCCAACCTTGTGGGCCGCAGTCTTGCACACAATCCCTGGGCCACCTGGGCTCAGCTTGTGTGTCTTTTTTAGGACTAGTCAAGTGCAGTAGTGAGAGTGGGTAGACAAATAGGTCGACCAGTAATTGACTGAGAGCAATTGTTGTGAGATCTCACTACCTTCAACCAGCCACATGCATGTTTTATTAAAGAAAGATGTCTATAGTTCAAGGAAATGTAGGGTGTAATATTAAGAAAAATAAGTGTAATTGGAAACTTTTTTAACAGATGTGCTGCAGGGATTTTTAGAAATGCATATTTTTATCAGGTAGAACTGTTAGCATCCTTGGGCCCATTAAATTTCAGGGGCATGCTCACCATTATAACAATCACCACCCCCACCCCCCAGAATTTCCAGGCTTTGAGCAAAGTGGACTCTCTAGTGCCAATAGAGGAAGGACGCAAAGGGGAAATGTATACATCAAAGCTCAGCACAGAAGCATCCACTAGAAGTGGCATGTAAAGCACTGAGAGATCTTATTCTCTGTGGTTCTCTCTTCCTGTATTCACTTGCTTATTGTCTCTACAGGAGAGCATGCACAGGCCGGTTGGAGGGCAGGGGCCATGTCTTAGTTGGGGTTTTTTTTTGGGGGGGGGACATCACTGCCCTCTGGAGTGGGAGGCCCAGCGTTGCTCCTGTGGAGCTGCTGCTGGATTTGAACCTCCAACCCAGTGGGCTGCAGTCCCGCGCACAACCACCACGCCACCAGGGCTCGGCCCCGTCTTAGTTGTTTTAATATCCCAATGTTCACCGTAGTGCTTGGCACCTCCAGTCTTGCCTGCCTGTTTCTATTTCTTACATGTAGTCTCTAGACTAGTCTCTCAGCTTCTAATTTCGTGTGCCTCCACTGCTGCTTTAGCTGGTACCACCAAGTTGGTTCTAAGTGACCCAATGTTCCTGATGGGTCAGAACAAAGCACTGCCCAGTCCTGAGCCGCCTTACGATGGTTATATGCTAGCCCATCATTGCAGCCACTGTGCCGGCCGTCGTGGAGAGGGCCTTCCTCTTTATTGCCGTCCCTCTACTTTACCAAGCACGATGGCCTTTTTTGGGGGCTCTCCTGACAACATGTACGAAGTATGAAGTCTCACTCCCTTGTTTCCAAGGAACTCTCCGCTTGACTTCTTTCGAGATGGATTTGTTTGTTTTGGCATCCTTTGTTATTTTCAGTAGTCTTCACCAGCACCGTAATTCAAATACATCGATTGGTTTTCCTTATTCAGTGCACAACTTTCACATGTATATGAGGTGATGGAAGATGCCATGCCTTGGGTCAGGCATACTTTAGTCCTTAAAATAACATCCTTGCTTTTCCATACTTTACAAAGGTCTTTGTAGCATATTTACTGGTGGTGTCCCCACATAATTGCCAGTCTTAATTTTAATGCAGGTATCATACCACTTTTCTATTCTATGTCCACCAGGTTCTTCTCATTAGTTATTGGAATAAAATCCAAACTCCCTATTTTGACTATATGGTTCTACATTTTCACCCCCTAACTTCTCTATATATTTCTCATCTCCCTAATGCACTCCATCCTTGTCATATATGCTGCCATCTTACTCTTTGATAGGGCCATGGCTATTCCTGTCTCTGGGTCCTTATTTGTGCTCTTCCTGCCTGCTACTTCTTCCCTGAGTTGCACAACTTGTTTTACTTGGACTTGACAACTCAGCTTAGAGGTGTCTCTAGGAAGTGTTTCTTGATCATATGACCTAAGACGGGTAACTCCTACTGTCACATTTCCTTATTTTGCTTCCTCCATGCCAC
>PVJH01017992.1:0-46375 GCA_004026705.1 Nesogale talazaci
CTTATTCTGAAAAATCTAAGAATCTGTGATTTTCTGCTGGGAGATAACATGGCTAAGAAACAGGATGAAACAGCAAACGGAATTGCTGTAGACCGCTCAAGAGATGCTTGGCAAACTTTTCTAGGAACTGAAAGTCGGGGTGAAAACACTGGTGCCTACTGATGTCAAACTTCTCCCTCCTCCCAGTCCATTTCCTGGTCCAGTGGAGCTGTCAGATGAGAAGAAAAGAACAGAAGGTCGAGCAGGTGCTGGGCTCCAGATTTCTCAAAAAGAGAAACCTTTCCAGCTGCTGGGGACCTCAGAGGGCAGGCGTCACAGTTACCCCAGTTGCTCTCGTGGGGAAATACTGGTGTCATCAGCCCAAGGTGAGGTGCTTATGGCCTGCATCCTGGTGTGTGTCAGTGGAGGAAAACAGAACCTCCGGCAGGCAGCTGGGACCTGCTGGTTCAACTCAAAAGGAGGCAACGGAGTGCTACTTCAAGTCCTGTCTTCCTGTCCCTTCCAGGCACATCTTCTTGCCAAGGCGGGAGGAAAAGGATGCCAAACGAAATTGAGAGCTGAAGGCAATAAGCAGATCTCAGCAGAGCCCCAAGTAACACACACTCCTGCCTGGCTGCCTCCTACAAAGCTCTGCAAACACCCACCTGATGCCATGAAGGAGACTGACTGACTGTGACCCCCTGGAGAATCAAAGCAGGGTTGGTTTCCACTGAGCTTCAATGGCATGCCTGAAAGCTATTGTTGTTGTTGTTGTTGTTGTTGTTGTGAGTTTGGTAAGTTGGTTGTTTAAATGGCACGTGTAATCTGGGTTCTCTAAGATGGATGGCTGGACAGCTACCCGATGTGGAAATCACACATTCACATTTCTTACTCTTTTTTTAACATTCATCTGTGACATTCTAATCAATGTTCATTTTGTCCATAGATATAAAAAAAATTCGATGGAACTCTCCTTGTAGTATTTATGTATTCACGTCATAAAACGTGATCCTTTTAATGAGATATGGCATTTTCATTGTCTGGTGTTTGTTACTTCAGGAACAATATAACATAAAGAGAAAAGGTGCCAGGAAATCAGAGGGTGACACATTGTCATATGTTTCAGTTTTGTCTTATGCCGCAAATTCCTACAAGATATTATAAGGGAATTATGCAATTCCTGAAAGTGTTCAAAGAGCTAAAAATACTTTCAAAACAATTTCTGTGAGTTCAATAGAAGCAGAGAGAGCTTTTTCCAAGGAGAACAAAATATGTTCAGGGAAGAGATGTCACCCGTTTCTCCATCAAACACAGTGATTTCGATATAATTGGCCTACCTCTAACAGAATGGGCTCCTACTCCTACCGTGAAAAGATGATTAAGAAAAAAAATCACACAGCCAGTGATGCTCAAATATAAGTGAAGAATGTTGCAGGTGAGGATGCTAAACAAGAAACTAATGGAACTATCTTAAATAACAGTTTTATTGTTTGCATCAGGTATCATTTAATACTTCGTCATCAATATTTTCAAATTCTTTCTTATAACACAATCTTTTTTTGTGTATCTCTTTTATTTGTCTTAACTGTTGATTGTAGGGAACAATAAACTGCCTTGAAGCATTATTGTTTTTATACTTAAGATGGTCATTAGGGCAGTGAACTAGTTAAAGTACTTGCATCTCACCACTGGACTGATCCCCCTTGATAACACGTCCCCAAAATGTGCAACAAAGTCTCCCCATCCTCACCTCCAAGGAGCCTTCTGGCTGGACTTCATCGAGGACAGAGTTGCTTGTTCTTTTGACAATTTTAGGTGTTTTTCTTATTCTTTGCCAGCACCATAATTCACATGTGTCGGTTCTCCTACAGTCTTTCATATGCATCATCCAAGTTTCAACTGTCGCCATTTCCCAAGAAGCTCTCGCAAACTCTCAATTATCAGCTCCTGTTGCATCAGGTCAAGTGTGGTTCAGGTCATAGTCTTCGTGAGTTCACCTATGAGCAGAATCCCGTTCTTCGTAAGGGAACAGTTGGAGCTGTGAGTTCACCCAGAGGAGCCCTGGAATGCTGATAAACGATGGGTCATTATTCTACTCTGACACACGCAGGGTCACTCTGAAAGGGCGTCAACCTCACAGCAATTGTCTTTTGCACTTTTTCCTATGATGCTTGTCATTTTGCTCAACCAGAGTATGGTTATTTCTATGTTGTAGGTGATAAGATTGAAGCCCAGCAAGGTTGAATGATCGAATGATGATCGCCAAGTTGGAAAATGAGACGTTGGATGGATGCCCAGAATTAAGGCAAAGAACGTCACAGTTAGGTTATAAGGCACCAGATTGAGTTTTTACCAGTCATCTAACTAAGTCTACCATGAATGCCCTCTACATATGTGCATCGTATATATGCCATACATACTTGCCATTTGTTCCAGGTGCCTCTTTCTAGAGACTACAGTGGAGCAACAACATTGGGAAGAGGGCAAAGACCTCAGATGAATCTTGGCTCCACCACTTACAAGCTAAGTATCCTAAAGTATTTAGTGCTCCCTGGCAGTAATATCTACCTCCTACAATTGACTGAAAAATTAAAGTTATCATTAAAGATGACATAAATAACATGCTAAAAAACTCACTGCTGTCCAGTGGACTCTGGTTCATGATGATGAGCCTATAGAACGCAATCGAATTGCTAAGTGGTTTTCTGAAGCTGTAAATCTGTACTAGGGCAGAAAGCATTATCTTTCTCCCAGGGAGCAGCTGATGGTTTTCACATGTCGGGCTCTGTGGTTAGCAGCCCAACTATGGCATTGGCACTCTTTCTCCCACTTCCCAGTTAAGTGACAAAATGGACAGACACTTCTCCCCGAATGCTAATGGGGCATTCTTTTCTTCACCCATCATTCATCTAGCAGGTCCCTCTTGAGCTTCTTTCCAGGTTCCAGGAAAGAGGAAGAACACTTTATCGCTGCTCTGAAGAACATTTTATCGCTCATAGTTTGTACCTGCCCCCAGGACCACTAAAAGGGCTGAAATAAGTTGTGACACTAGGTCCAGATAAGGAGACTCACATAAACAAATCATCATGGTACAGTGAGAGGTAGCACAAAATGTTTTGTAACATGATATCCGTGTGATATTTTATAAGGCTTAACAATATTTACTTTCTCCCTGCCAAGTGATTCCTTAAAAAACCTTCCCTCCTTCTGCTTTTGATGACCAAGGAATCCAGAGCCTGAGGTTGGTGAGGATCACCAAGGACAATGAGCACTCACCTCACCCTCTTGGAAGTTCATCTCCCATCCACTCACCCCTTTATCTGAACTTCCAGGAAGAGTGGGCTTTCTCTGCTCAGACCTTTGAGTTGCAGGAACATGAAACAGGGTCACTTCTCGGCTGCAAGTGACACCCTCTCCCCACTTCAAAACTGCTTTCAAGGACTAGAAATTAAGGAAGCTATGCACTCAGACAAAGGAATCCAGAGGGCAGAACTTCAGGGGAACAGTTAAGGAGAGATGGCTCAGTTAATTTCTTTAAGCTTATAGTTTGTACCTACCCCCAGGACCACTAACAGGGTTGAAATAAATTGTAGCTAGCTTGCAGCTTGGTAAAGGCAGAGGTGATAATGAATGGTGACTATAAAACCACGGGTCAGTCATCTCTCCTGCAGAACCCCCTGCAGTGATGTAGAAAGAGTGCTTCCCTGAAAGGGAGAAACTTTGACAGAACTTGTCAAGACCCATTTCCCTAACTCAACAGGGCATCATGCAACACATATTTATTGAGTACCTACTATGTGCTAGGGGCTGGACCTGAGATACTCAAATACATCCCACTCTTGTCACATGGATTCTAGCTCATAGGGAAACCTGGGGGGCAGAGGAACAACTCCATAGGGTCACCATGGTTGAAACTAGTTGAAGAAGCACCCTGTCTACCCCATTTTCCTCCAGCGGTGGTTCTGGAACTACCAACTTTTCAGTACGAAGCTCATTACTTAGCCTACTGTATTCCTCCAGGGAAATGTATGACTCCTCCAGGGAAATAAAAGAGTCGAACACTCTTGCACTATGAAGCTTATATTCTAGTTGTGAGAGGCAGACCAAACAAACCCCCATAATAATTAGAAAGGTGCATCTTTGAAAAGCGCTCCTAGGTGGTACAAAGAGTTCTGCAGGGCTCTGCTGCTAACCAGAAGACTGACAACTAGATTTCACTCAGAGGTAGCTGTTGAATCAGCCATTAAAACCACTATGGACTTCAGTTCTACACTGAAACACAAGGGGCTGCCATGAATCCAAAGCAAACCAAGAGCAGCTGGGTTAGTACGCTGACACCAAAGTCACTGCCACCCAGTCAAGGCCGACTCAGGGTGGCCCAAGAGAACAGGACAGAACTGCCTCTGTGAGTTTCTGAGACTGTCATTCGTTACAGGAGTAAAAAGCCCCAACTGGTAACCATGACACCACCCAGACTCCTCATCCTGGAGTGCAGCAAATGCTAATGGAAACAAGAGTGTAACAACAGGGGTCAGAGGGAAGGGGGGTGTTGCCGTATTGCCGTTTTAAAACATGTCCAGCATGGTTTCACTGTGAAGATGCCATTTAAGCAAAGACTGAGAGTAGGTGAGAGACAGAGAGAGAGAGAGAGAGAGAGGTCACCAGGTGAGAATTTTCCAGCCTTTTGTACTTGATTGATCTGAGGAAGATAAAGGGTTCCACTAAGGATGGAATGGAGAAAACATGGGTGAGATGATGTCAGAGAGATCGTGATGGATAAGTCTGATGGTGTAGACCATTCAATAGTAGGGCTTTGTTTTTTACTGAGCGACAGAAGAGTTTGGGAGACAAAGTAATGTGATCGGATTTACATTCTAGAAGGATCACTGTGCCTAGTACCCTGGAAATATGCTGAAAAGAGACATGTAACAAAGCAGAGAGACAGTTACTTCAAAAATCCAAGTGGAAAATTATGACAATTTAGACCAAGTCACCCATTCTGGATATATTTTGATGGCAGAGCCAACTGGACTTCCTGATGGATTAAATGTTGGGAGGTACGAGAAGGGGAAGAGTGAAGAATAGCCCTAACATTTCTGGTTTAAGCAAACAGAATAAGGATGCCAACAAGAGTGAAAGGTTGTGGAGGAGGAGGGATTAGGGAGAGAGTTTAGCATATGGTACACAAGAGATGCAAAAGCAGGTGTATGCTGACGACATTCACATGACACACATAAATGGGGACTTTTCCTTTGGTCTGAGACTCTTACATCAGACTGCCTCCTCGACTTCTCACCTACATATTCCACCAGGTTCAATCAGAAATCAGAACCACCAAGAGTAATAAGGTCTTTGAGAACTATTACAGGGATTAGAAAGAATATAGCTGTGAGAGTAGTTGAAGAAGTCTAAGAAAAACTGTTAACACTGCATCTGATGGTGGCCCTGAAATTGCTGAAGGTCACTTGATTAGCCACTGGGAAGAACAGCTGGACACCAAACGGAGACGCAGCAAGGACAAAACCAAATCTTACAATCGTACCCTGGAACACTGGGCCTCCTGCTGCCTCTAACTCTGAATACCATGGAGGACTGCTGAACAACTGGCTTCCTCTTGAAATTGAGATGGATATCCAGCTTCCTCAGGAGTCAACAAAACTAAAGGAGGTGATCAGGTGGGAGCTGGGGAAACCCAGGGTCCAGCTCCACCTCCCAACATGGGCAACCTGCAACCAAGCCCTGCACCTACCTGCAGAGTGTCAAGGCTGCTGCTTCATACCCTTCAATCATGTTCATGTGTACCTGGTGGCCTCCAGAACATAGAAGCACACAAGCAAGGGAATTATGGGTAATTTAGCACTATCCTAGCTAAACGGCTACAGTTGAAGGGCACTGCAAATGTCTTGTAACATTTCCGGAAGGGAATTGCAGACTCACTCACCTTCATTCAACAATCAGAAAATGTTACTTTGGATCATATGTTTATAATAAAAATATATATGCTGTGATCAGGGCATCATGTTGTTGGGTTTCTTGTTTTGTACCATTTCGTTTGCTTGTTTGCCTCCTGTTATTGCTTTGTGTGATTTTCTCTATATGAAATGTAAGATCGGTAACCCAATAGAAACAGTCACTGGATTGATCATCACCTAGGGACATGACATGGAGAATAGGAAGCTAAGAACAATGAGAGAGTACCATGTTCTGAAATTGATGGTGGTGAGGCTTGCACAACACTCCATAATAAAACTGAACAATTAAATTTCATATGTGAAGCACATACCAATAAAACTATTTTATAAAAGAGTAATGAATATGGAAACATTTTAAGATGAGGGAGAGAGAGTCAGGAGTTAAAATGATCCAGAAATAGCCTGGGCTTGACCCAGAGGGATGCCTTCAACAAGGAGAGGTAGTGGTCCCATGAAATTCAGAGCAGGGAGACTGGGTGGTGGTTGAGGGTGGTGCGTGAGTGAGAAAGATGTGCAAGGAGTAGTGGAGGGCAACAAAGAGAGCTATCTCACCCACTGCCTGAGACAGCTGCAGAAGCAGCAGCATTCTCCGGGAAGACCCAGGCTTCAGGCAGGCAGTGGAGGGAGCAGTGAGGCAAAAAGCTTGAGATGTGCACAGCTGTGCTTCTGATGGCTCCTGAGCTTTAGACGTTGCCGTGGAAGGGGCTAAGTATTCTGGGGGAGGATGAGGGATGGGAGAGAGGAGGGAATGTGCGGAGGTGTCTGAGGAAGACAGAACAGGAGATAACTGATAGCCTGAGGGCCTGGGGCTGCTTGTGGGGTGAGAGACATAGACAAGGGTAAAAGGTACAAGGAGACCAGACATGACGTCTCAAGGCACATGACAACAACCGGAGCACCCACTGGACCAGGAAGAAGAAACAGATTTGGATCTTGCTGAGATTATTATTATTAATAATTTTATTGGGGGCTCATACAACTCTTATCACAATTCTTACATATATCTATTGTGTCAAGCACACTTGTACATTTGTTACCTTCATCATTCTCAAAACGTTTGCTTTCTACTTGAGCCTTTTTTTCCCCTCCCTCCCTGGCCCCACTCCCTCATAAACCCTTGATAATTTATAGATTATTATTATTTTATCACATCTTACACTGCCTGATGTCTCCCTTTACCCTCTTTTCTGTTGTCTGTACTCCAGGGAGGAGTTTATATATAGATCCTTGTAACTGGTTCTTTCTTTCTACCCCACCTTCCTTCTACCCTCCTGGATCGCCACTCTCACCACTGGTCCTAAAAGGATCATCTATCCTGGATTCTCTGTGTTTCCAGTTCCTAACTGTACCAGTGTACATCCTCCAGGCTAGCCAGATCTGTAAGGTAGAATTGGGGTGGGGGTGGGAGGAAGCATTTAAGAACTAGAGGAAAGTTGCATGTTTCATGGATGCTACACTGTACCCTCACTGGCTCATCTCCTCCCTGTGACCCCTCTGCAAAGGGATGTCCAGTTGCCTACAGATGGGCCTTGGGTTCCCAATCTATACTCCCCCTCATTCACAATGATATATAATTTTTAGTTCTTTGATGCCTGATACCTGATTCCTTTGTAACCTCAAGGTCACACAGGCCAGTGTGCTTCTTCCATGTGGACTTTGTTGCTTCTGGGCTAGATAGCCACTTGTTTACCTTCAAGCCTTTAAGACCCCAGATGCTATATCTTTTGATAGCTCAGCACCTTCTGCTGATTATTATTTATGAAATCTTGGATGAACCTTTGGGGGGGGGTCTCCATTTTTGTGTATCTTAAAAGAGGGAATTGAAATAGAAGCAGCTCTGTGAGGGAAAGATAATGCTTTCTGTTCCCACCAAGATTACAACAACAACAAAACATACACATGCCTTTTCAAAACCAACTTAGCGTATCTAAAGCTCTCTGGTTTTTTCAAAGTCTGTGTGGTAAGGAGTGATGTAGATGATGCTGTAGGGTTTTATATTTTTGTTTATAAATGTGAACCACCAATTCCTTTTCATTGAACTTAAGTTGAGAAATTTACTTCAATGGCATCTAAAGTGCCAGTTCATTAAATTTATTTACATCTGTGGCAAACATTATTTTGATGAAAAGTTTGCACTAGTATTTTGCCACCAGATTGAAAAGAAATGAACATCAGTTAAGAAATTAATGCATTTAAAATAAAATGCAGATAAAAACATGTATCTAATATATCAGGTTATGTTTTGAATGGAAATCTCCCCCCCCCCATTCTCAATGTAAAGATTTTGTGCTATAACTTTTAAAGCCATGCAAATAAGAAGGCTAAACTGTGGAAGATGAAATATAACAATCACATAAAACAAACCAATATGCGATTTTCTTTACCTGTTGAATAGTGGGAGAATATTTATATTTTAAAGTAAACTTTAAAAAAGAGAGAGAGAGAGAGTAAGATCTATAGTCTCAGAAACCTGGGTTTCTGTGAGTCAGAAATGGCTGGATGGCAGTGAGTCTGGTGAGCACAGGAAAAGCAGCCCTGGCAGGACAGTGCCTGAACCACTGCTAAAAGGAAGGTTGGCCATTCAAACACAGGAGCTGCTCTGCAGAAGAAAGAGGTGGCAATTTGACTAAAAGCTCCCCAGTCCTAAAAACATCACGGGGCAGTTCTGAAAGCAGTGATTTGAAAGCAGTGTATTTGGTTTGGGGATTAGTGTCAACCAAGACTGCAAGCCCCTTTATAGAAAGATATAACTTTATATTGAGAATGGAGTGACAGTTTATGGAGCCAGTTTTCCATTCAACAATTCCACACGTTCAGCTTCATCGCATCCATTGCAATCCTTACAACATAATATCGCCCTTCCTGTTTTGTCCTTGTACTTCCTGTTTACAATCTATTCTACTTTCTGAAACCTTCTGAAATTTGGCCTTTGGCAAATGCTGCCCTTTCCACCTAAAAGCTATGATTATTCCAGTGCTGTCTCCATGGTGCTGCTGTTTCCCTTACAGGCCTTTCTATCGTTTGACTGAAAATGGAGCCATGGGTGTGAATTCAGCTCGAGGCCTGGAAGGTGACGAAGGGTCTAAGCCTGTTCGAAGATCAAGAAGCAGCACAGCACAGGTGAGATTGTAATGAAGGATTTGTTGTGATAGGACCTGGTCCAATCATTTCAAAGGGAGGCAAATTTACATAACCTTAAAGTGCAAGTGCAGTCACTTGCCAGTTGCACATGTGTAGCACAGGATCTGCATCTACTGTGCTCTTACATCCTCCTGGCTGATCTGTACATTTCTAGAAAGGGCAGGGAGCCTTTTATCCTCTTTTCCACTTAAGTAACACCTTTTAAACCACGCCTGTGCTTTCATGAATATCCTAGATAGAGGGTTTAAAGATCTAGAGTCTTAGCTTTTAGAATGCCTCCTCTCAAAGGCAGCCTGAGCCCCTTCTTTTGAATGCCTTTCCCCTTAATGTTCTGTGTACACAAAGGAGTGGCTCTCCAACGAAGGGGGCGAGTCCAGAACTCCTGGGAAAATGCACTGAAACCATTAGCCCTCACCTCACACCAGCGCACATGTAGAATCCATCCAAATGTCTGTACTTGGACAGAGGCAGTCCGGGGTCTTTTTCAGCCCATTCAGGGATGGGCCCTCTAGAATTTAATCCCTAGCGCCACCAGGATTAATTCCTGAAGTGGCGGTGGTGGTGGCTTTTCTGGTTAGGTGCCATCAAGTCCGTTCTGACCCAGAGCTACCGCATGCGCAACAGAACAAAACACTGCCTGAGCCTCTGCCGTCCTCAGCCCTGTTCCTGTGCTTGGGCCCATTGCTGCAGCCGCGGTGTTAGCCCAGCTCCTTGAGGACCTTGCCCTGTCTCACTGGCCCTCTACTTCACCAAACAGCATGGCCTTCTCCAGGGATGAGTCTCTGCGGACAACCGTGTCAAAAGTCTGGTCGAATGTCTCCAAGACAGATTGGGTTGTCCTTTCAGAAGTCCAGAGTAGTGGGCTCAGCCCTGGTGGTGTAGTGGTTGTATGCGGACTGCGGTCCATAGGCTTGATGGTTCAAATCCAGCAGTAGCTCTCCAGGAGCAAAGCTGGGCTTCCTGCTTCCACCAGGGCAGTGATGCCACAAAAAAAAAAAAAAAGAAAGAAAAAAAAAGAAGTCCATAGTAGTTTCAATATTCTTCACCAGCACCTCCATTCTTCTTTGGTTGTCTTTATTCAAAGTGTCACTTTCAAAAGCATCTGAGGCCATTGAAAATACCATGGCTTGGGTCAGGTGCACCTTCATCCTCAAAGCCACATCCTTGCTTTTGAACTCGAGAGAGGTCTCTAGAAGATTTAGAGATCTAGCAACAGATTTACCCAATGCAGTGCATCTTTTGATCTCTTGTCTGCTGCTTTCGTGAGCTTTGATTCTAGATCCGAGACAAAACCATTGACAAATTCCATCTTTTCTCCATTTAACATAGTGTTACCTATTGGACCTGTTACAAGGATTTGGGTCTTCTTGACATTGAAATATAATTTATATTGAAGGCTGCAATCCTTGATCTTCATCAGCAAGTGCTTCAAGCCCTCCTTACTTCCAACACAACTGACAGCTGCACATTGTGAATTTTTAATAGGCCTTCCTACAGAGGAGACCCCCCCCCCACTATTCTTCCTTTTCCAAGACAAAGAGAAATCATCCAGAAAGGCCTAAAGCTCTGTTTTCCCTCTTACCTTGGAGAAACAAAAGTCCCAGAGGTCATGGGGTGGGTGGCGATAGGGTCACATCTCATGACTTAAAGGGCTCTTTAAAGCATGTCCTTTGAGGTTCACATTCACAAAAGTACATCAAATATTTCCACAATTTTCTGAGTCACATTGTTATGCCCCCACACATCCCCATCCCAGCCCTGTCTATTTTACATCACACACCAAGGTTTGTGACCTGCCTCTATAACTACTTGTGACTGTGGAATTGGGGTGAAATGTAGTTTATGTTTCAAACAGATTCTAATACACTGATACTCAATGTTTGCTATGAATGATATTAGTTCTAATATAAGGAACTCCAGAATCATGGTTATGAGTTGAACTGTGAGCCACAAGTTCAGCAGTTTGAAACTGCCTGTAGCCCTACAGGAGAGACTAAGTTTTCTAATCCAGTAAACTGTTACAGCCTACCCTGTCCTACGGAGGTCGCTCTGAATCAAAATTGACTCCATGGTTGTGAGTTTTATGCTTCAGTTCTACTGTCTCTTCTCTTTAGAAACATACAGCGTAACAAAAAGCATAGCCTCCTTGTCAGAGGAGCCAGCCTCCGACAGTAATACCACAGGGTCTGGTAGGCACAATTGCACAACTATAATTAATATTACAGTAAAATCATAGAGAGCATGAGGAAGAGAGAAATAATAGAGATAGACACATATCATGGTAGCATGCTCACCTCAGCCTCACCTGGTGGTTTGCGTGGAGCAAGAGAGAGTAGGGGGGAGGAGAGGATATGGGAAAGGGGGACAGGGAGGAGAGGGACAGGAGTTTAGGGCGAAGAGGTGACTGAGAGACTATTTATTGCTCACCAACGTTTAAATCTACTTTGGGGACCTCACAGGAAGGGGATGTACAATCAGCATACACATCACAGGAAGGGAATGAGCCAGGAGTGTACAAGTAATATCAAGGGGAAGGACTAATGGTATACAAGTGGCCCTAGACTCAATATGGCAGCCTAACCTTGATCATCCTTGGGTGGACTTGACTTCCTTGTCTCCTGTAAGTAAGGACTCTACTACTATCCTCATTAGAAGGGAGTGGGCCCTACTGAGGGTGAGACAGGCTACACAGTCTGATTGCTCTAGATGGTTAATAGCCCTTAGGGAGAATAGCTTTTGACCTGCTTTGGTTGACCTCCAAGTGCACAGTCATGTGCCACATGTAGCAAGTTAGGCATATATTGGGGGGAGATAACTTGGGAGAAATCTTTCTGTTCCCCACACTTCCTAGTCTTTCCTTGAAGAAATAGAATAATTATCAGTGCGTCATTTTCGTCTTAGTCATCTGTCATCTTTAAAGGGAAGATTGATATTTTCTGTTGTGTTAGCAACTGCTCTGAGAGGTGATTGGCTCTATGATTTGGCATTGGTTCACAAGTGAGTCTTTGGCATTTAAGAAACATGATTTCACCATTAGGTGTTTTCCTACCCACTTGGTAAAGGCAAAGGATAATATACAACCAAACTGTCAGGTCTGTTGCAAAAAAGTAAAGGAGCTTTTATGGGCAAATAGAAAATGAAAGATCTTTCTCTTTTTCTTTCATTCTTCCCTCCTCCCCCCCTCCCCACACGCCCTGCTTCTTGACATTGAAATGTCTAGTTTTCCTTGGGGGATCTATGGACGCTCACCATAATTTTCCAGTTTGTAGATTTTCTTTATCATCTGCCTGCCACTCAATGGTTGCTTTAAAAAAAAAAAACTTAATTCCTCTAAGAAGAAAGATAGTGTTAATTAAAAGGCAGAAAGTGAAGTTTCTATTCCCCTTTAAATATGAAACTCGAATTAGAACAGGCGTCTGTTTTCTAATTGGAAAATACATATATATGCTTTTCTGTGTATCTTCAAATAACTACATAATCAGCCAATGTTTCAGAAAGTACGGAAAGAAAATTAAAAGCCATAGGTCATTAGCCTGACGAAGGAATCAAATATCAAATCACTGCCAAGTTGCTGGTATGCAACTTGGTAAAGAATTAAAATAGTAAAAGGGTATTGTTTTCTGATTCTCCTTCTTTTGGGGGGGGGAGGGGAATGGTTCAAAGCAACCTTGCAAAATACCCCCAAATCACCTCTCCCACCATGTGATTTTTTTAAAAGCACAAAGCCATGTTTATAGAAAGGATAGAACTTGGCTGAGCCCGGTGTCGTAGTGGTTGTGCACGGGACTGCGACCCTCTGGGTTGGAGGTTCAATTCCAGCTCCCAGTAGCAAAGGCTGGACCTCCTACTCCCACCAGCAGAGGGCAGTGATGCCTAAAAAAATAAAAATAAAATAAAAAAGAAAGAAAGGATAGAACTTCTTTTAAGGATCCAAAGGTTTCTCCCTAAAATATATTCTTGGTAATGTTCTGCTTCAAAGAAAGTGTAAATCCTCAGCAGCAACTTAGCAGGCTCCTCTGACAGTGCCTTGTGGGGGCTCCTCTCTAGTGCGAGGTTATGACTGAAACATGCATTATACAGCCTGGCCTTCAAGCCTGTGCTTATGCCCAAAGAAAATCCCAAGCGCTCCTTCCTGCCGAATCTTCGCTCCTCACCTATAGCTGTCTCATCTGCCCTGCTATCCTTCCAGTC
The DNA here is from genome assembly GCA_004026705.1 of Nesogale talazaci. Lineage (NCBI taxonomy): Eukaryota > Metazoa > Chordata > Mammalia > Afrosoricida > Tenrecidae > Nesogale > Nesogale talazaci. The sequence goes on from PVJH01017992.1 coordinate 13,284, forward strand.
CCCACTGGGCAAGCACGCACCCTCGATTTATTTGTCAAGCAAAAGCTGTCAAGGGCCCATGTCACAGATAACCAGTAACTATAAATTGTAAAGCGGTTTGAAAGTTTCTTCAACTTCACACAGGTAAGCCTACGAACTTTCTGTTTTTTTAGTTCGTAAGATATTTCAATGCGGGAGTGATCTGAGTCCAACAAGGACACTTTTGTGAGCTGGAGGGAGAAAGAAAGGGAGAACAATTCTCAAAGGAACACTGGGTCATTGACCTATGTGGCTGTGGCTTTGGCCGTAGCCGTGGCCGTGGCCGTGGCCGTGGAAGGGAAGCCCTAGGCAGGAATGATGTTCAGTTGAAATGTCCAAAGAACTCTTTCTGAGTATATCTTGTAAAGTTCGTCTGGTTATTACAAATTATTTTAGTGTTTATTATCTGGAAATGCTCGTTTCACTGCATTGAATGAGGGACATTTTCTTCTGTGTGTATCATTCTTTGTTGCTTTTCTTTCTTTCAGAATCTTATATATCATCCCATTGATGGTTCACCTGAATGATTTCTGGTGAGAAATCAGAACTTACTCTAAAAATAAAGGCAATTTTTCTCTTTTCCTGAGTTTCCAGGATTTTAATTTTATCTTTTGTTTCAGAAAGTTTGATTATGGTGTATGCTGGTGATGTTCTTTTGGGGTGTATACTCTTTGGGGTTTGTCTAGCTTCTTACATGTATCTCTTCTCATCTTTCATAGTGTTATGGGAGTTCTCCTTCAACAATTCTTTGACAATTTTCTCTGTGCTTCCTTTTAAAAAATCTCTTCCTGTTCTGAAATTCTGATAGCTAAGTGACTCCTCTTATTTTTTCAGTTACTTCTTGTAATGTTTTCCTGAGTTATTCTAAAGTGTTGGATCAGAGTGACCTTGATAAAAGTGTTAAAGGAGTGAGAGTAATGAAAATCCAGCTGGTGAGTGAAGGAGAAAATGGAAGGAGAGGAAGTCAAGACGGTAAAGAACACACTTCCCTTAGGGAGGTTTTGGGTAAAGGGGAGTAGCCAATTAAGGGATACATTGACTCAAGGGAGCATACTTATTTTAATGACAGGTAACATTATGGCTATATAAACAGATATGGGAATGACCCAGTAAATAAAGATTGAAGATGCAAAAGAAAAATATAATATCTATTGTGTTAATCCAAGTAGACTAGAGAAATGAATTCATTGACTCTCCTATATATATAAGAGAGACCTTGACATCAAAGAGCAATTGTGTATTAAGAAATATCCCAGCCCAGTCTAGATCAAGTCCATAAGTCAGATATTAGTCCAGATGCCTGATGCTAGTCCATAAATTTCCCTTTAGACTCACACAGTCATGCAATGATGCTGAATGCAGGAAGATCACAGGCCAGGGGGCAGAAAGTCTTATAAATCCAATGGTGGTGGAAGTATCTCAGTGCTGGCAGGGACTCTGTGTGACTCCTCCAACCCCCTCAGTGTGTCCATGTGGCTTGTCAGCAGGAATGTGAAGCACGGAGTATGTGTCCTGCCTCCAGGGAAGAAGACGGAAAATCCCAGAATCCTCAGAAGAAGGCCCTGCCCACACAGAGACTTCATTGGCTAGGACTCCACCCCTTCACTCAAGTTGACGATTTATAGCTGCCGCACCGGTAGAAGACCAGTCTTTGATAAAGAGGAAGATAAAGAATTCTAAATTAGAGGCTGTATCAGTCTGATAGGTATAGGTCTGTCTTTTATGAATGAGTGCTACTGAAATCTTTGCCCTATTACCAACCCCCATTATTTGTTTAAATAGTGTCCAGTCACTTAAACGTTTAATCTGTACAAGTCAACAATTCATGCATTGCAGTTTGAAGCCAGCCTATATTTGTTTAATTTTCCTTGCCCAGCATATTTTAAATACTATACCACCGGCTAAATTAATAGCACTATCAATAGAATTACCTTATGCTCCAGGGAGATGACTTATAATGCTCTCTATCATAAAACGATAATGATGCCTCTAATGATGACATAAATAAGTCATAGCTATGTGAATGGATTTGAGACTCTCACTTAATTCAGTCCCAATCTAAGGATAATTACGTAGTTCTTATGATATCATGTCTTATGACATGATACCCGATCTCATGAAGAGATATCTCACTGAAGATATGGGTGCTGTTGCAAAATGTGTTGAAAAAAACAGATGGTGCCTGACTACCAGAAAGAATAGTGTCTGGGGTCTTAAAAGCTTTTCTTCAGACAAACAGCCATCTAAATGAGACATCAGTTAAGTCCACATGTTAGAAGCACACCAGCCTGTATGAGCCAAGGACTATAAATAATAAAATCCAAATCAGAAGGAGAGTATGGTATCAGACCTTGAATTATAAATAGAAGGTTCTCAGAAGGCTAAGGATGACAGTGGAAGCCCAGAATCCAGGTTCAGGGTCCCCATATGGATTAAGCTTCCAGATTCCCTTGGATCTAGCTGAGGGATCAGACAAAGAGTATTGTAAAGTTAGTTGTAGCAAATATAGTTAGATTTAGATGTAATACTTTACCCTGTGAGCTCCCATTTTTAAATTGTCTCCATTTTAATACTTTCTGCTTTCTTTTTGTTTGTGACATTTCTGTTTTATGTAGTCATTGCTGTTGGGTTTTTGTTTGTTTGCTTTCTTGTTTGATGATTTCCTTTTTATGTCTGCTTGATTTTCTATATATGAGACCTAGGATAGCTAAGTCTATAGAGAGAGTAACTTGATTAATAATTACCCAGAGGCCTGTCAGGAAGGGTGGGGACAAATGGAGAGCTAACAATGAGTAGGAGAAGAAACGTTCTGAAATTGATTGTCATGATGAATGCACAACTTTGCTTAATACGATTGAATGATCAAATTTCATATGTGACATATATGCCAACAAAACTACTTTTAAATAAAGAATATGATCTTTATCACTAATATCTGTATTGTCTTTGTGTATAAAGGAAGCTCATCCAAGACAGATGATCCCTTCAGGACCAATGATGAGAGTGGTGACACTGGGAGGATGGAGGGCAGGTGGAGTAGAAAAGGGTAACCTATTATAGGGATCTACACATAACCTCCTCCCCTGGGTATGAACAACTGGGAAGAGAGTGACAAAATAATAATAATTTATAAGTTATCAAGGGTTAATGAGGAAGGGGTGAGCAGAGAGGGAGGGGAAAAATAAGAAACTAATATCAAGGGTTTAAGTAGAAAGAAAATGTTTTGCGAATGTTCGCGGCAACAGATGTACAAATGTGCTTTGCATATAATGGATGTATGCTTGGACTGTTATAAGAGTTATATGATCCCCTAATAAAATGATTTTTTAAAAAAAAAAGAATAAACAAAAAGATTGCAAACTCAAAAAAAAAGGTTACTAGAATGATGAAAAAAGATGAGAGATTTAGGGATAAAATAAAGATATAAAACAATCATCTTGAAGAGTGAATAAAACAGAAAAGGGGAGGGGGGTGCAAAGGAGAATTTTCAGCTAGTTAAATCCTCCCTTGATGTTGGTAACTTTAAATTAGAAGTCAATTCAGCTATTTTGAAGGAGAGCTCAAGGCCTTCTACTCCATAATTGGTTTCATAAATCATTATTTATGAACAAGCTTTTCCAACATCAGTTACATCTATGACATTTAAACTCCCATATGCTACTTTTTAACCATAATTGTTTACCATTCCAGATTCCATCCACTTTCTGCTTTCTCCACTTATTGTCCTAATGACCTTGACATATTCACTTCTCCTGGTCTATCTGGCCCCATTAAAGCTTCATTTCTTGGATTTCATAGTCCATTACTTCAGTCATTATGCTTTTAATTTCCTTAACCTCTTTGTCCATTCATTGGCACATCCTATAAAATTTGAGACCAGCCTATTCATGCACCTTTTCTTTTTTTACACCCAGATTTTAGGAAAATACTACAAAAGGGGTGAGGGGTGGAGAAGCAGAAAACTCAGAATTAGAAAATGTTGCTGCATATACATATGGCATATCATTGCTTATAGCATTCCCAGTATGTGTGTCCTTAGTGAAATTCCTTCTCTCTTCTCCCTAAATGACTACAGTCTCATCACAATTATTCAGCAAAATTTACAGCTAATAAAGACTAACTCAGTTCCAAGAAAATTAAAGTCATCAAAAAAGAACTCCCATAAATTGTTGTCCCATCCACCAACTCCACTGTACTGTACTTTCCCTTAAAATAGTTCTGCTCCCATGAAAGACTCCTCTTAACTTCCATCCTGTTTTTAAACCACCCTATGTACTTTACCAGCTCTGTGTTCATCCTGGTGTTCTGGGTAATAACAGTAACCCAAATCAAACTAACTGTAAACATATTAACCTCAAGCACAGCACCTGCTTTAACCCCAAGTAGATCTAAGAATTCAAATTAGTTTTCTAGGACGTTGACTTTTTCTTGTCTTCTCTGCTCTACTCTTTCCTGCATTCTTTTGTTTTGTTTTTTGTTTTGGGGCATCACTGCCCTCAGGTGGTGGGAGTAGGAGGCCCAGCCTTTGCTCGGTGGAGCTGGAACTGAACCTCCATCCCAGTGGGCCGCAATCCCACGCACAACTTCTATGCCACCGGGGCTCAGCCCCTCCCCCATTATTCAGTCCAAGGAAGTAGGTGGCAAAGATGGCCACCTCTAACTCTGGTTCTCATTGTTGTCACAATTACACCACCATGAAAAGGTTTTTTCATGGTACTCGCACAAAAAAATACCAGTGAGGACATTGACAAATTTAGGTTCCATATCCATCTCTGAACCAGTAAAATGGTTGGCCAGTCTGGATCAAGTGGTTAGTCCTGAGCCCAAAGGGTAGGGTGGGAAGTGGGTGTGTTAGACAAGGTTCTCTAGAGAAACAAAAGCAGGACACTAATAATTCTATTTATATAGATAGAAAGATATCTAGCATAAGAAATAAATAGTTGGAGGTTCAATTCCAGCAGTGGGACTGGGCCTCCTACTCCTACCACCGAGAGCAGTGATGCCCTCCCCCCACAAAAAAAAAGAAAGAAAGTAATAAACAGTTAATTAATCTATAAAGCAGTACAAATGGCTCAGTGCAACTCATTGTGTGAGACAGCTAGTAGACTGGCAGTCCGAGTCTTAGGGTCACCGAGCAGTCCTCTGTAGATCAATTCAGGCTATCTGGCCACAAGCAGCAAACAGCAGGGCAGGTCACCAACAGTCAGCCAGATGACTGGGTCCGACAGTCCCCAGCTGAAGAGATGTATATTCCAGGGACATGGCAAAGTAGGGCTTGAAGGAACCTCAACTCACAGCGAGACAGTCCACAGATTAGGTGTTCCACAGGTAGTGTAGCTTGCAGACCGAGGCACAGGGCAAACAAAGCAGCCAGCTGGTCCAAAGATCCAAGAGCCCCAAGAGCAAGGTGGGGCTCACCAAACCATTTCTATCTCCGCCCTTCAATCTATCTCACATGTTCATTGGCCATGTTGTCATAACAAACCTCCCTATCTTCTTTGACCCTGTTGACATAACAAAGCTACCAATCACAGTGGGACCTATGCTGACTACACTAAATAGAACTACATCCAGCCTTTGAGATTATTTCAATTCCTCACCCGTGTGATTGAAAGCCAGGTGGGAGAGGGAGGGATATCTCTAGATAGAAAATTTTCTCAACAAACAAAAAGTAACAGATGCATATTGAAAACACTAGCTTCCCTTTCTGACATTATATCTATACCCTTTCCTTTTCCCCATATCTTTAGCCTCCTCTACAGAGAAATCCCCTCCTCCACCAGTGCTGTGCAATTATCATAAAGGCACTCATCACAAATTACTGGGACACAGTCGATGTTCAATACATGTCAGTAGTAAGAGTGGGGACTGTTGCTGCCATTGTTAGATGCCACCAAGTAGATCTTCAATTCAGTGCAACCACGTGGTGGCAGAGGAGAGCTGCCCCGTGGGGTTTCAGAGACTGTAATCTCTTACAGTGGACCACCTGCTCTTTCTGGTCTAGAGCTGTTGAGTTGGTATAAACTGCCAACTTTGAGGTTAGTAGAAACCAAGGAATAGGAGTAATTAATAATCATAATGATAATTTTTCTAACTCATCTGAAACTAATGCTTCAACATCTTCTGGCTCCCATCTATTTCTCCATGCTTCTCCCAGCTACACCTCAGCCTCCCTCCTTCTTCCTCTTACCCACTTCCTCAATGATCTCTAGCCTGTCTTGTACCTTGCAGGACTCCAAAGACTGACCACCAATGGTATTCCTATACCAAATACTATAATATACTCAATAGACAAATGTAATAATTGCTTTTCAAATTTTATTTCACTCAATAGCTACTGTTTCATTCTTCTTTCAACTCTCTCCCACATTTTACTATTCCCCCACTGTGGTAGTTACATAATTTCATGTCAACTGGCTAAATAGAATGTTGGGGTGGAGTCTAGTCTGTCAATCAGTTACAAGGTAATGCTCACCAAGAGGATTCTGGGACTTACTCTTTTTCTCCTGGGAGGAAGACCACAATCTCTCTGCTTCACATTGCTGTTGACAAGCAACATGGAACCATGCTGATGGCCACCAGAGCACTGAGATGCCTCCACCTCCACTGGATCCACAAGACATTTCAGCCACTGATCTGTGATTTCCCTGCATTTGGCATCATTTCTTGTGCTGATTGAGTTCAAAGAGGAATTCAAGGGTGCATACTAGCCAAAGGGGCTAATATTTCACCTATGAACTTGATCCAAGCTGGTTGGTGTGTTGTCTTAATAGACAATTACCTTTTGATATAAAACTCTTTGCTATACATATGAGTGTCTCTGGTCTTGTTTCTCTAGTCAACTTAGACTAATACACATACCCACCCACCCCCTGAGTCTTTCGTATATTTTCCTTTTCATTGATGCCAACTATATGACTTCCAGTACCAATTTACCTAGTGATTTCCAAGACCATCTCAGATTTTCTGTTATTGAGATGTATTTTGTGGTACTACTTCCCATTGAAGTTTCATTCTGATATTCTTCAGCTACCTGAAACAACACAGCTAACAGAGCAAATTATTCAAAACATGAGTTCTTTATTCCCCAGACATCACATCCCCAAACAAGGTCTCTGGAATACATTTCCACATTTTAGCGAAGGGCTCCTCCGCCACACACGGAGCTGCTGAAGCCGAGTCATTGGAGATGGATTATATAATAATCCTAGATTATTCCTTTGTGAGGAAGACTCAAGTTGATTTTCTCTTCTAACCATCAAGTCCACTTACTGCAAATGCCACTTTTTTTTCATTCTGCTCACATCATCTTTTGCCTAGAATATCGCCGAAGATTCCTGCTGATTCCCCACATCCCCTGAAAACGATCATCCATGAATTTGCTGAAGTACCTTTTTTTTTAAACTTCTGAAAGCAAATCTGATTATATTGCTCTTCATTGATGCTTACATCTTTCAGCACTACGCTAACTGGAATAGGGAGCCAGAAGTCCTAGTTGGTAATATTAAATAAACTGCTTATTTGTGCCCAGCTCCTAAAACAAAGACTTCTATGTCTTCCAGTGCTTCACATTTGCCAACACCCCAGTGACCCCCATGGACCTGACATGAACAGGCACATTCATGAAGAAGCAGGGGAAGCTACAGCCTTTTAGAAAGTGCTTCAGTCATAGGGATGACACTGGGCCACGCAGCTAACAGCAACAGTAACTAGAGATGGAAGTCTGCAATCCCCACCTCCTCTTTAACCCCACCCTCCTTCCCTAATTCCCTCTTCTCGAGCATGGGTTGGACTTACTGAATTGCTTCTAATAATGAACATATGGCAGATATAATAGAAGCTCACTTCTGAGATTGAGCTGTGAACAGATTGCATTCTCAGTTTAGGTTGGTTTTTTTTTTAAAGCAACTTTTTATTGTGAATTCAGTGGAGGTTTACAGAGCGGATCATCATTTTTATGCTTAACAACTCTTCAGACATCTCAACGCCATGCCCTATTTCCATCAGATTTTGCTCATCTCTCTTGTTGAATATTACCCTCCCCTTCATGGGTGTATAAATATCTATTCATGCTACAAGTCTTGTTCCTTTAGGGTATATACCCAATGGAGGGATTGCTGGATCAGATAGTATTTTTATTCTTGATATTTTGAAAGAAGCACCATATCACTTTCCACAGTAGACTTTACAGTACATCCAGCAGGGTCTGAGGGTGCCTGTCTCAGCACTGTCTTTAGCATCTGTTGTTTTCTGTCTTGTTTTTTTTTTTTAACTTTGTGATCAATGCTGGAGTGAGGTGGTATCACATTGTTGTTTTACTCCGCATCTTCTGGAAGGTTAGTGAATGCACCCATTTCTTCATATGTTTGTTGACCACCTGGATATCTTCTTGGGTGAAGGGTCTGTTTGTATACTGCCCATTTTTTTAATTGGGTTTTTTTGACTGTCTATTGTGGTGTTTTCTATAGATTGTAAAATCTAGTTTGAGTAACCTTCTGCACATTCTCTGAGGTTGCTCATTCTGGGAGAAGCCAGCTTCTACATGAAGAGTCAGCACTGTGAGCAAAGTATGGTGAAGAAAGGACAAAGTGTCTGGGCTCTGAAAGGCTTGTCTTCAAGCAAGCAACCACCTAAGTAAGGAGTCAACTAAGTCCACATGGAAGAACCACACCTGCTTGTGTGCTCCAAAGATGACAATGACAAAATTTGAATATGGTGAAGGGAAAAGTATCAGAACTAAAATTATGAACACCCAATTTGTAGATAGCTATGGAGGAGAGTGGGGGCCCATCTGCAGAATATCTAGTCAGACTGATATTCTGATATCACTGTCAGATCCGCTCTAGCCAAAGGCAAGAGTTCCAAACAGTCTTCCTATCAGGCAAAGACTGCCATAATCTGGATTGTATTGGATTAAACTCAATCCTTGGCCAATTGACCTCCCTATAAATCTGACCTGAATTTTGTCTGAATATAAGTATCTCTTACTTGTTCCATGAAATTTATTCCCTGACTTTTTGAATGTTGGGAGGGGGGCTTTTCTACTTTACTCATTATTTGTAGTTCTGTATATGTTATTATTATTTTATCCTTGCCACCTTATTTTGATTTTTTAAAGTTACTATTGGGTTTTCCAGTTTGTGGTGCATGGGAGGAGTGGGTTTATCAGTTAAAATAACTGAAATGAGGGTTGATAGGGAATGGGGGGTGGGGAGGAAGAGAATCTCAGGAATGAAAAATGATGGGGAGAAGCAAGCATGAGAACTGGTTGTGATTACACAACTCACTTTAAAAGTGATGTAACCAGGTTGTGTGTGTTGGGGTATTCTAAAATTGATGTGGTAATGATTCTACCATTCTTCTTGATACGATTGAGTGATTAAACTACTGAATGGTATTATAGGCAAATTTTATGCCAATACAACTGCTAGGGAAAAGGCTTACTTGTTTTCAGATTAGAAAGGAAAGAGAACCCAGAAAGGGGGCTGTGAAGGAGGCTGCGTGCATGTGCTGGGGAGCAGAGTCTTCCCCCAGTCGTCAAATTCTGAACCACCTGCAGCTCTGATCCACACCCAGACTGTCATCCTGGGAGCAAACCTCTCAGATACAGGAGTCCAAGATCTAAGATCTTGATATGATAAGGGCTTGTTTCCAACCACCAACGTGGGGGGTAATATGGGATATAGAAATAGTTAATAAGGGCCGAGTCCCAGTGGCCTACTGGTTGAGTGCAGGATTGCCGCCTACAGGGTTGGTGGTTCAAATCCAGCAGCAGCTCTCCAGGAACAAGGCTAGCCCTCCTACTCCCACCAGGGGGCAGTGATGCCCACATACACGAAAAGAAATGGTTAATGAAGGCAAAGTTCATGAGAGTTCTTACTGAAGCAAAATTACTAGAAGAGACAGAAAAACGTATAATAAAAAGTAAAGAGACTCAATGAGGGAATTTTTTAAATACCAAGTTGAAAAGCACTGCTACTGGAGTTCCAGTTCATGCACATACCCACTTATTCCCCCAAGTGTCTCAAAATGAGTCTCTATGATCAGATGATATGTGGCAGTGGGCCTCCTCTCTGACTAGTATTGGACAAGATGCCTTCCCCTCAAAAGGTCCAATCAACACAGTGGCATCTGAGAGGGCATTTTAGACTACTTAAATTCAAGGCAGAGAGGCCAGCCCAGGAGGGCATAATGAATAATTTTGGGGATTTTCAAAAGGTAATCCTGATAGTTTTTCTCAAGGATGATCACAGAGGTTTATTATGAAGAAGGTTATTAAGTAATAGAAAATTAAACTGTTAATAAAAAAATTAAGGCTTTGTGTCAGTCTGGGTAAACTAGAGAAACAAATACATAGACTCACATATGGATATAAAGGAATGGTTTATATACAGAAGGAATGGAACATTGAGAAAGCATCCCAACCCAGTTCAGTACAAAGTCATAAGTCCGATATTAGCTCATATGTCCGATATCAGTTTATAATGTCTCCTTCCGACTCACAAAGTCACAAGCTAGTGGGTACAGAGTCCCGGTGCCAGCAGGGGTCTCCCCATGGCTCCTCGCTTCCAGGGCTCAGGGTTCATCAACAACATCCACTGGTGGTAGAAGCAACTCAGCGCTGGCAGGGATCTCCATATAGCTTCTCCAGCTTCAGAGGTCTGGTTCCATCAGGGTAAGGCCGTATGGGTACTCCTCTGGCTCCTTCAGCTTCTCGGATGCTGCCAACTTGTCTTGTCCATAGTTTGATGTCTCTCAGACTAACTCCCAACAACCTGGGAGATAGCTTCTCATCTCCATGAGGAAAATATCACAAGATTTCCCAGATGTATCAGGAGAAAGCCATGCCCACACCGAGGCCGCATTGGCTACTCCATGGCTATCTCCAGATTAACAAGCTAGACTCCACCCCTACATCTCAATCATGAATTTAACATAAGCACATGACCGCCACACACTAAGAAAGGATTTTTTTGAATCACAATGCATCTACTTATTCTATTACAGTAGTCAAGTTGGCCTCAAAGAATATCATAGGAAAGTCTCACCCCCACCCAAAAATCTCATGGCCCCGATCTCACTTCTTCAGACTATTTTTTATTCCCCGACTCGAAGAACATGGTAAAGAAACACAATCAGAATTCCTCTATTTAAAAATATCACTGATGTCAAGTCAATTCCTACTCAAAGCGACCCTTTGCAGCAGGACAGAACGTACCCTCGTATTTCCAAGACTGTATATCTTGCTAACAACTGACAGCCCTGTCTTTCCAGAAGAGCAACTGGTGGGTTTGAACCACTAAGCTTGCGATTAGAAGTGCCTCTTGATGCTCACTAGTCCACCAGGATGCTGTAGCTTCCCCTTGTTATTGTTGCTGTAGGTGCCATTGGGTTGGTTTCCACTCACTGCCTCCCTACACACAGCAGAGTAAAGTCTGTGGGTCCTGGCCTGCCTCCCAGGTGTCCTGTGGAAGCCCACTGCTGCAGTCACTGTGTCCACCCATCTCACTGAATGCCTGACTGTTCAGCCCCTCCCAGGTGCCTACGCTGCTGTGTAAGAGTCCAAGTTCAAAGTTGTTCAGCCTTTAAGTGATGGGTACTGTACCTTCAGAAGTGTACAAACGTCAGTAGAGAACATATTGAGAAACAATAGCTTCGCAAGTAGATATTTCTGTTTTTAAAAGTTACTATGATTTTGCATTTGTTTTTTAAACTTACCCTTGTATATGTAATAAGTACAAAATATGGGATTGAATTTAAATATCAAAAAGAAACAAGTATAGTGTGACCGTGAGTGCAAATTGAACTAATGGTGTACAAAGATGCAAAAGACGGATATGTGACAACTTGCAGCATCAAGCGACCAAATGGAAAAAACACAAAGAATGGCAGGTGATGCGGGAACAGCAAGATCCAGGGAAGGCAGACAGGACACCTGCCCTCACCAGAATTCCAGGACATAACTGAATGAGCAGAGATGTCATGATTATGAAAAACAAGAAGAAATGGTGAAATACTTGAATCCTTATATTGAAAGAGAGCATTTTCACAAGCAGAACTGATACCAAAAAGATACCCAGAGAGACCTAGTCTACTATATTTTTGGAGCTTCGGTGAGATAAAACTTTATTTATAAGCTTGCTGTTTAACAGGACAGGCCATCCTTGGCAGCTCAAAGAAAATCACTTCAAGCTACAGAGGGAACCAGATTAAATCCTCAACATCTTCTACCCAGTGAAGAGATAGTTCCTGATACTTACATAGTTTGCAAGCTCTCAGAATACACACCTCATGTCCCAGCCAAGAAAAACACCCAGGACAGAATTCCAATTGAAGGGAACTGGATGAAGCTTCTCAGAGAGAAAAGCCCCGGAAACCGAGAACAGTGGTCAGCAGTGGATTGTAAGGTGTGTAGTTAAATCGACAGGGATGATGCCGACACTTCTTTCTTAGTATTATTTTATTTATTCTGTGTTGAGAATGATTACTGTTGTCAGGTGTTAACGCACAGAACCAAATAGTGCCTGGGGTCCAGCCCCATCCTCAGAGGGAGGCTTGGGGACCACCTGTCTGGTGATCAGGACCACCGGTGAAGGTAAGCATTGAGTTAGGGGAGTGGGGGTGGGGGTGTTAAAAAGAGCAGCAAGGACTACTGAGAGCGTCTGTGTTTTACTTTTTCCTCACTGATGACAGCACAGGCCTCAGGATCCACCAACCCACTGCCATCCTGCCTACCTCTCCCACTACATCAGTCACTCGGCAACTCTTGTGGCAAAGGGAGACTCTGGTTAGAAAACACAGACTTGTTTGTTTTGAAAATTGGCCCCTGTAGCTTCAGATGTGCAGCCGGCCAAGCAGTGAGCCAAGTTCAGGTGCTGGGGAAGGTGGCTTCTGCGGCTGCACAAGGTCGTGGTGCACGTCACCATCAGACGGGTGTGCGCTGTGCATTGTGAGCTCCCCATGCCGACCTTGGTCAAGATCCTTCACCCCCAGGTCCTCTGCAGCTTCTGCTCTGGTATAAGGGTTGGGACCCATTTCCCACATGGGCAGTCTCCTTGTTTAGAATTCAGTGTGGGGCACCACTGCCCTCCAACCTGGGCTCTGGACTCCGGACGCCTCTTTGTCAGGCCGGCTCTCTGCAGAAGCGTGAGGCTGACACCTGATCTGGCCTCTCCTGCAGTCCCTCCCGGTGGCTGCATGCTTGATCTGTACCCTGCCCTGTGCTATGGGGGGAAAAATCACAGTACCCACATTTCTTCCAATCTGACCTGTCTATGGGTGTACTTTTATTTTTCTTTTTATTTGTTATTATATCTTTTTAAAAGATCATTTTGTTGGTGGCTTTTACATCTCTTATGAAAATCCATGCATCAATTGCATTAAGTGTATTTGTACAGATGTTCCTATCATTATTTTCTAAACATTTACTTTCTATGTGAACCCTTGGTATCATCTCCTTTTTCTACCCTCCCACCTTTGTGTCCCCTTGATAAACTATAAATTATCATTATGTTCATGTTGTACACAGACCCCTGTCTCCCTTCCCCCATGGCTCCTGTCATTCGTCCCCCTGAGGGGTGGGGGAATTGGTGATGGTGGTTATGTGTTGAAATCATTTTGATCAGTTCCTCTCCCTCCTCTCCTCTCTCCACCTTCTGCCTACTCTCCTGGTATTGCTACTCCCACTTCTGTTCCTTAGGTTTTTTTCTGGATTCCATGTGTCGTCAACTCTTCTCTGTACCCATGTACATGCTCCTGCCTAGTCAACAGTGAAAGGCAGGACTGGGGTCATAGCAGTGGGGGATGAGGCAGCCTCAAGAAACCATAAGAATAGTATGTGCTTCATGGGTTCTATACTGTGCCCTGAGTGACTCATCCCTTCCTGGTGACCCTTCGTTGATGGGATGTCCCATTGTCTTCAGATGGCATAAGCATCTCAGCGCTGGCAGGGATCTCCACATGGCTCCTCTGGCTCCAGAGTTCTCGTGTAGATCCATGTGTGTTATCAGAGAAATGTCTAGCAGGGAGTGAGTCTGTGTCCCGCCTCCAGCAAGCTATTAATCTCCTTTGTACCTCCAAATGAGGTCATCAAGCTGAGGCCTGATTGACAGGCTAAACTCCACCCCTTCATTCTTAAGTCTCAAATTGACAACGGATGATGTAACTACCACAAGAGGTAAAATCAAATGCCTGTTTGGCTGATATATGAGATGTCAGGAGGTGGGGCTAGGCCACATTTTCTCTTATTTTTGGCTATGATTATGGTTCATTTGGGGGAAAACAAATACAGATGAAAATCAACCCAGAAGCACATAGGACAGAGTCCAAGAAGTGAATCAAACAGAGTTTCTATTGTCCGTTTCCTATGGAGTCAGAACAGGGTTACTCTTCTTCAATGTCGCTATTATATGCACGGAGGAATGGTAGCCTGAGAAGCTCACCAGAGTTCTTACTGGGGCTTCAATACCAGACATGATTGATTGCCTATCTGGCTGATCTCTGTTTCCAGCCCCTCCTGAAATCAACTGATACCACACAGAACTTGCTTGTTCTGGCCTGATCAACCTCAAAGTTAAATACCATCTGGTGTGACAACTCTTCAAATCATATCAATAGAATATTTGGCATGACCCAGGGCTGCGTTTTCTTTAAGACACACTCTTTAAATTATCATCCACAGTCCCTGCAGACCAAAAAAACTAAGAACAATCCTTACCTGCATGTTCACCTTGCATGATTACGTAGTTACGTTGAAGTAACTTGGTATAGTCACAGTACCTTTCCAAAAATTCCCAATCTAAGGGAGAGTCCCAGGGGACCAACATTCTAAGGCATAAGCAAAAGGGACAGACTGTTCGGGGTGGTCTGGCCAGGCAGCAGGGAAAGGGCTGGGGCCGCTGGACTTGGGGAGGTGACTGTGCACTTAGGGGGCTGACCATTCTGTTTGAGGCATCCCCTGAAAGGTATCCGAGGAAAAATGCCTGCCCGTGGTGTTCCAACAGGCCATACCTTCCCAGAGTCTTCTAGTCTCTCCTCTTCATAAAAGTGAGCAAAACCCCAGATGTCCATATATTACTTTCTTCCTACTGTGAACAGATTTAATTATCCCTCTGCGGAGCCTCTGAGTCTCAAACCATTAAATAGTCAGTGACCTGAATGAGCACTGTTTTAAGACTCATTTGCTACTCCTTAAACGATAGAATGAAAAAGGCTCAATGTCCTAAGACAAACCTCCGGGAAGGAAGCCAGTTAATTTCATTAAGCACATCATTATATTCTAGTTGACGGACCGGGAGGGAAGGATCTCAAAAGTGACACCTCTTCCCTCAGCAGAGCCACCATGCTGTGCTTCTGGGTGGCCAGAGGCGAGACCTGGCGGCTGATCACAGCTAAGCTGGGCTGGGCTTGGGTTTGGAGGAACGTGTGCACTGCTAGAGCTCGGCCCATTTCACAGATGGGCAACCTGAGCAGCAAAGGGAAAGGTGGCCCAGCTGTGGCCTGCTTGTTTTCTCCCGTGTTATCACAGCAGCTGGGGGTGGAAGGACAACACAGGCGGCCTCTGAAGCACCGGACTGAATGCTTTCCTTAACTCAAGAAAACAAAATACAGGTGCCCAGATCAACACTCCACCCTCACCCCTCCCTCCCCAGACCCAACCAGAGGATTCAAAGTTGGGACTCAGGATATTTATTTTGTTCTACGCTCTAAGGGTGATTCTGACGAAGACGCACTGCAGCAGACTATGCGGTATTTATATTTGTTTGGATGCCTTGCTTTATCCGCACAGCCTCTCCCGTCCCCTTTGGTCAGCCCAGTTTCTCTTAATACAACAAGTCTGCAGCCAACCTCCAGGACTCCCGGATGGGACTTACCTTTGACTAACTCACCCTTCTGTTTCTTCAGGATTGCCAAGGTTAGAAAGGCCGGATGCACCATTTCCCGCATCATTTCCTTTGGCAGGTGTGGGGAACAAAGGTTTCTCCCATGTTATCTCCCCAAAATAGATGCCTAACTTAAGCTGCTCGCTACACATGGCTTAGGACTATACACTTGGAGGTCAGTCAGAGTAGGTCAGGAGCAATTCGTCCTTAGGGTTACCAGCTATCCAGAGCTATCGGTAAGCCTGCCCCACCCGAAGGTAGGTGCACTCCCTTCTGATGGGCATACCTACCAATAGAGTACTTCCCTGTAGGAGACGGAAAAGGGCAAGCCCACCCAAGGATAATCAAGGTTAGAATGCCATACTGAGTCTGGGGTTTTTGTCACATGTACGCCTCTAGTCCCTCCCTTTGGTATTACATGTACACCCCTAGCTCATCCCCTTCTTGTGATTGTAAAACCCTTTCCTGTGACCTATGTCCTTACCTGTAATTAGGGGCCTTGCATGGCTCCAAAGGGTATGTAAAGCTTGGGCACAACAGAGCTCTCTCTCTCTCTCTCTCTCTCTCTCTCTCTCTCTCTCTCTCTCTCTCTCTCTCTCTCTTTCTCCTTCCCTCCTTCTCTCCTCTCTCCCTCCTCCAACTGGCTGTCTCTCCAAGTGGACCACCTGTCAGGCTGAGGTGAGCATACTACCATGAAATGTGTCTGACTCTTATTATTCCTCTCCTTCCCGTGCTCTCTATAACTTTACTATAATAAATCACAATTACAGCTGTACGACTGCACCTACCGAACCCGTAATGTATGTATCGGAGACTGGCTTCCTCGGATAGGGAGGCTTGCCTGTCACAGCACCGCCTGCCTGAGCTGTCGGATGTTGGGAGGAAGATGCTGGTCTGCGACTCCGTCCTTGGACCGCGGAAAGCGCTGGGTGCGCGGAGCCCGCAGGCTGCTGAGAGAGGGGTCCACAGCGCCGTCTGCTGGGAGGCACTCTTTCCTGCATCCACCTTGAGAGGTCGGTTATAGGGAAGCGCCTCTCCAGGACAAACTCGCCCCTAAAAGCTGCCTGCCACCCCCTTGGGACTCACATACTGGAGGTCAATAGAAGACCAGTCCCGAAAGAAGAAGTATGAGGAAAGGAAAGTGGAAAGGGGTGAGTGAGGACAGAAGGAGCAAAGGAGGCAGGGAATATCCATTGTGCACTTCAGTTAGCACAGCTGTGTTCAGGGTCCTGTGCTTACTATCTCTAACGTCAAGGTTCCAGCGAGGCAGCTGGGGGCAAACGACCAAGATTAAATAGGAAATAAATGTTCGTGAAACAAAAACAAGCTAGTAGGACCCATAGAATCCACAATGAACAGTTTTTCTATTATACGCCAACAGAAGGCTCTCGGCCAACTCAAACAGCTCTCTACTCAATAAATCTTGCTTAAAATATCTTCAAAGGAGGTATACAGCTCCGAGCAAAAATTACAGCCTGTGATAAGTTTTAAGCAAGAGGCAAGAAAGGAGCAACACAGAGGGGGTGAGCCGAGCACTAACAGCGAAAATGCCACATAACGAAATTGCCATCTTGGGATAAGGCAGGAACCTTACGTACATTGTAAGTAAAGATTCTGGGGGTTTAAAACTTGGGTTTCTGTAGCTTTGGGCTACTCAGCACCATCATATGCACCATTATCTCTGACAATAGCGATTTTATGTTTTTATTGTGATGCTGCTGGGTACAAAATGTAGCAATGTCTTCTTTTCTCATTCCACATCCAGTAAAGTCACTCATCCTGTTTATTCTGTTCCATAATAGTCTCCCTGAGCGCCAGAACAACTACATATGGAAGGCAAGATTGATAAGGCAATTGAGAACATAGTGGGTTGGAAAAGGAATTTCTGGCTCTCAACATGCAACAAAAAGGAAAGGAAAGGAAGAAATATCTTCAACCTATTGTAGCGAAGTTGGTTAGCATTCATCGTGATCCCTGCTTTGCAAAGAAGAACTGCCCCAGCGAGCGTTCTTGGCTGCAATTTTCACGGAAGCTGATCTCCAGGCCATTCTTCTACATTGCCACTTGGCAGGTGGGTTTCAATTGCCAACCTTTAGGCCTACTCACCAAGCACATGCCTAGGAACCTCAAGGTAACCCAGAGAAATCTAATGATTATCAATGGTGACAGTGAGGTTTCGGAGGGGGGTGGGGAGTGTTCTAGTAGAGAAAGAGTCAGAGACCAAGAAATGCCTTTGTCATCCTTATTATTCCTCAAGGTCCTCTCATGACACAGTTGGTTAAGTGCTGAACTGCTAACCTCAAAGGTGGGAGCTCAAGCCCACCAGCCACTCCTGGGTAGAAAAATGAGACATTCTGCTCCTGTGAAAATGAACGTCTCTGAAGTCTTAAAGAGCCAGGATGAGTCTGCATCAACTAGGTGGCGGTGGGTTTTCTGATGGTCTCGGCAGCCCCCTTCCCAGACAGAGCCACCTCGTGTCTTTGAAAGGGCTGGGAACCCTCCATGTGCTCTTCATTCTTCTCTAACTTGGTTCGCAGTGGTCCTAAGGACCTAGCAATTCTAGCCTTCAAAGGAAAAAGCATGTGGAAGTAACTTTAGAGGCTGAATCAAAGTATAATGTCTGCTTGTTTGTTCTACCATTATCAGCCTAAAGCGGTCTGAAAGTCAGGTGGGGGATACAAAGAATGTGAGCTTTAAAGTCCAATTAGCTTTGGTTAGAAGTCCACCTCTGTCATGTATCAGCTGTGCAGTTTAGACAGATTTGCTTTCCCTTTGTGACCACTCGCTTCTTCTTAGGTAAAATGGTGCTTACATGTTGTGGCAGTCATGTTACTTCTGTGTCTATTTCATCATTGGGAGTCTAGGAGTGGAGTCTAGCCTGTCAATCTGGAGATAGCCAATGAGACCTCTGTGTGGGCCTGGCTTTCTCCTGAGAATTCTGGGAAGTCTCATGGTATTTCCCAATTGGAGAAAGAGACTTGACTCAGTCTCTTGGAGTTAGTCTGCTGACGCGACAAGATGGTGGTATGCTGATAGATCCTGAGTCCTGGGACCTGGAGGAGCCGGAGGAGAAGCCACATGCGCTTGCCCTCATGGGTCCAGACCTCTGGGGCTGGAGAAGCCACAGTGAGACCCCTGTCAGTGCTATGATGCTTCTACCACCACTGGATACTGCTGATGGACCCTGGACCCTGGAAAAGAGGACCCATGGGGAGACCTGGCAGCACCGGGATGCTTCTACTACTGCTGGATACACAAGACTCTGCACCACTTGCCTGTGTCTTTGTGAGTCGGAAGGAGACTTTATAGAATGGTATCAGACATATGGGCTAATATCGGATTTATGACCTTGGACTGGACTGGGTTGTGATGCTTTCTCAAGGTTCCATTCCTCTAGTATATAAGCCTTTCCCTTATATCCATATGCATGTTTATGAATTTGTTTCTCTAGTCTACCTAGACTAATGCACATGTCCTCCCAATAAACCATGGAGGATAAATGAAACAATGAATTAGAGACTTGGTCTAATGCTCCACTTCTAGAGGGAGCTCAATGAAGAAAGACAGCAATGGTCACAAGGCTGCAGGATTAAGAGAGCCAGCAGGTGGCAGTGTTCTCCTCTTGCCTTGCAGGGTAGATCTGACCAAAGATCCAAAAGAGGATATAATGACTTTATACTAATGGGGGAGGGAGCAAAACTTTTGACTTAAGATCAGGCACAAAATAGAGGTGCTCTCTTTGGCCATCATTATTCAACAATGTAGTGGAAGTTCTTGCCAGGACAACTGGGAAAGGAAAATCAAAGACAACCAAATCAGAAAGCAGGACATAAAATCATTTCTATTGAGAGATAACGTTATTCTACGTATTTAAAATTTCAAAAAATCTACAAGTAGCCTCCTAGAACCAATACATGAGCTCGAGAAAGTTGTAGGGAAGATCAACACACAAAAATAAATTGGACATCTATATACTAGAAATGAACTATCTAAAAGAAAACTTAAGAAAATATTTATCTCTGGAACAGCTAAAAGAAGAAGATACATAGTAATAAATTTAACCCAGGCAGCTGAAATATTGTACATAGAAGTAATGTAAGAGTTTGGTGAAAAAAATTAAAGAGCTAAATAAATGTAAAAACATTTTGTTTTCATGTACTGGAAGACATAAGACAGTTATCAATACTACTCAGTATGATTTACAGATTTAATATGGTGCATATAAAAATTCCAACAGCCTTTTTGTTGTTGTTGTTGTTGGCAGAAATGAAAAAACTGGTCACCGAATTAATAAAGAATTACAGAGGGTCCCAAGTAGGCAAAAAAATTTTTTTTGGAAAAAGATGCACAGTAGAAAACAATTTCAAAGAATCCTATAGTACCACAGCATCAAAACAGCATGATATTGCTATAAAAATAGACCAATGGAAGGGAATGAGAGTCCTGAAATAACTCATTCATTTATGGCTAGCTGATCTTCTAATAGGGTGTCATGTTTACTCAAAGATGAAAGAATGATCTCTTCAATGATGATGCTCGGACAAATGGATCTCCATGTGAGAAAGAGTGCAATGGGATCCACCCCTCATGCCGCATTTGCAAATTAGCTCGCAGTGAATCAATAACCTAAACATGAGAGCACACACCATACAACTCTGAGAAGAAAGCATAAGGATTATGAATCAAGACCTTGTCTTTGAACAGGGCTTCTTAGAGCATGACATCAAAAACATGAACGACAAAAGAATAAAATAGGTAAGTTGGACTTCATTGGCAGAACCTTTGTGCATCAAAGGACTTTATCAAGAAAGTGAAGATATAGCTCATAATTTGTAAGGCATTATTTGTGAACCGGAGATCAGATAAAGATTTCAGCATCTAGAATATACACAGAACTCAATAATCAAAAGACGAACAACTCCATTTTAAAATGATCAAAGGACTTGCACAGACATTTCTTTTTTGTTGTTGTTGATGTTGTTGTTTTGGGGGCGGCATCACTGCCCTCTGGTGGTCATAGGAGCTACCCAGCACTGCTCCTGAGAGCCACCGCTGAATTTGAACCGCCAAGCCCGCGAGCCACAGTGCCGCACTCAACCACTTACGCCACCCAGTCTCAGCCAGCACAGACATTTCTATAAATATGCAAATGGCCAAAATTTTTGTAAAAAGATGGTCAGAGTCTTTTGTTGCCTGGGAAATGTGCAATGAGCTACCACTTCACCACCACTAACACTGCCGTGATGTCCTGGGTTCCCCAATGGCATGGTAAATGGTGCAGGGGCAGCTCGAAAACTAAGCCTGGAAGCTCCCAAAGGAATAATATGCAGCCATGTTCAGAAAACAAGTCCTGGCACATGTCATGAGATGGCTGGGTCTTAAAAAGAGTCTGCTAAAGTGAAACAAGTCAGACAGCAAAGGGAAGACAGTATACAACTGCACTTCTCTGACATATCTAGGCTACACAAATGCAGAGGTAAACATTTATTCCTGGTTACTGGGGGAGAAATTGGGAGTGATCACTTAAGGGCTTCCATTTGAGATGATGAGAAACTTTTGGATATAGTGGCAAAGGTTATACAACATGGTGAAGACAACCAACACCACTAAATTGTACACTTACATGGTAACACTGTAGACTTAAAGAGCCAGAGTATGCTTCAACTGGTAAAAATGTCCACTGGGTCATATATTTTAGAACAATAAATGTATTTTTCAATGACTTTATTAGGGGCTCTTACAGCTTTTATGACTTTCCAAACATCATTTATATCAAGCATATTTGTACATTTGTTTCCATCTTCACTTTCAAATATTCTTTACTTGAGCCCTTGGTATAAGCTCTTCTTTCCCCCTCCTTTTTTTTAAATACATACATTATTTTATTGGGGGGATAAACATATTTTTTAAAGAAAATGTAAGGACATGCTGGAGTACTGGACCCAAATAGACTTCCAGAGCCAGTCCCTAGGAAAGGTGTCCGTGCAATGAGATCTGATGAAGCTGCTATGCTGGCAGGCAGGCAGGTGGCCCTCAAGCAACGCCCAAGCAACACAGTGCCCATCTTGCCCGAACTCTGACCTTTATTCTGCCTGGGCTTGCTGCCACAGTGACCAAGGAGGCAGAGAGAAGGACCATGTCCCCAAAAGTAAAGTTCTAAAAGGCCCAGGATATTGTGGAAAGATGGGGCCATGCCAATGACCCCTTTCCACCTGCTTCCTCGCTGTCCTTTCTGGTGACTTCCTTTCTGGTAATGCCCTGTGCACGTAAGTGCCCATGTGATGAATGAGTCCCCTGGTCAGGCCAGAGGAAGTGCCATGAGCCTGGCCCTGGGCAATTCTAAGGCCTCCTTCTTGTCTCCACCCTGGGGATGACTCCTGAGTCAGATAGTCTGTGCCTGGCTGAACTGCTTATCAGCCGTGGGACATACTACACACACCTTCTGGTGCTCCAGTGCATGCAGATGTAATGTGGGGCTCTTTCTTTCACTGACTTCCATCTATATCCAAGGCAGAGTGCCTAGTCTGTAGTAAAGTCCTAGTAAATGCCAGCTGTTTCCTTGTCTTCTCCATCGTCATCCACGTTGCTACCATTCTCATGGCTATTTTTATTAGCTTGGCTGTGTTGTATTATGTCATTCTGGATCTGATTTCTCCTCCTGGACTTGGGTTTCCCAACCTCACGGCTCCTGAATGAACAGAGCAAACCAATTAACTGAATGGCCAAAGTGATGGGGCTTGCTTTGCAATGCTTCATTCACTGTCGACTGGGCTGTTCCAGGCAGACATTCAGTAGGATTGTGGGAAAAGAGTTCTGTAGTTAGATACTGCACACAAGGAGTCCGGTGGCACTCAGAGTCAGGCTGTTTCAAGCCCACCATTTCTTCTAAGAGGAGAACGTTGAGGCTGTCTGCTCCTGCCGTGAAGGCATGGTCTCCAAACCCTGAGGAGGGTGGGTGGGAACTAACTGGATGACATTGATTTGTTCTTGTTTTTCAGGGAATTGTTCAACCAGGAACTCTGGTGGCACAACGATAAAGCGCAAGCAGTTTCATTCCACCAGGTGGAAGAAAGATGCCGCCGTCTGCTTCTGGGCAGATTCACATCCTTGAAACCCCACAGAGCCGTTCTACTCTGTTGTACTATACCGGTTAAAGGAGAAGCATCAACTCCATAGCAGAGAACAGCCACCGAGAGTTAGAGCACATCCTCATTAGATAACGGTCTTCCTGCCCCAATCATCCTGTGGCAGTCACCTAATCTGGTGTCAGTTTCAGTATTAAGACTGGAGGGGTGGAGTCTAGCCTGTCAATCTGGAGATAGCCAATGAGACTTCTGTGTGGGCATGGCCTGCTCCCAAGATTCTGAGAAATGTGGTAAATCCTTCTTGGAGCGGAGACACTGTCTCTCTCGGTTTCACTTCCTTGGAAACTTCCTACTGACAGCACTCGCTTAGAGATACTCTACTGATAAGGCTGACTTCCTGTGAGACATCCCTGAAGAGAAGCCACATGGACGTTCCCTAGTGCCCTGAGCCGGACAAGCCACATGGATGCAACCAGACCTCTGAAGCCGGAGGACCCACTTGGAGACCCCTGGCAGCGCTGAGATGTTTACAATGCCGCTGGATTCAAAGACATTCTACCCATCTGGTTTGTAATCATCTTGCATTCGTCATCATTGCATGTGTTTCAAGAGTCTGAAGAAGACTTTATAGATTGGTACCAGACAAATGGGTAAATATCAGACTTATGACCTAGGACTGGACTGGGTTGGGATATTGTCTTAATGTACAGTTGCACTTGCATATAAAACTCTTTCTTATACACATATGAGTGTCTCCATGAATTTGTTTCTCTAGTCCTCCCAGACTAACACAAACCTGTTTACTCGCCATCTTTTGTCCTGGTACATTAGTAGTGTGTGCTTGGACTGACATCCAGGTCATCAAGCACTGACGTTGTATAGAAGTTAACTATGCATGCTGCCAGCACTGGCTTACCAGGTGCTGGGGTCTGCAGTGGTCCTTTGGAAATGATCTCCCAGGAGTAGACATCTTCCATTCCACTTAGACTGCTAGGCACAGAGAGCCTGTTCTTTCTTCTGAGCTGGGAAAACAGAACAATCGCTAAGTCACACCTTGCACCCTGAAAGCAGTGGTAGCAGCCCAGGACCATCTGGGTGATGGGTGCTCTTGTTTCCGGTGGTGCCCTGGGCTGAGTCCTTTATGTGCCTTCTCCCATCGGGTTCTAAACCTTTGCAGGTGAGTGTCCATTACCCCATTTTATACATACTAAGACCATGCTTTGGAGAGATTCAGACACAGCCTCAGGAATGCCATCAGTAAATGGTGAAGCCAGGTATCATGGTGACCCTGAGGTCCCGAACCCTTAGAGTGTGCCATTTTTAAACCTCCCTCTGTAAGAGTTGACCTTGCAGTCTTGGGTCCACCATGGGCACGGCAATCAGCAGACTAGGTAGAATTTCTATGTAACAGACTTGAAACAAAATCCCCTCCTCACTTGGAAACTGGAGAGTTTTTAGCTCTTAAGGCTGTCAATGGATTGGAGCAGGCCTACCCATGTTGACCAGGGTGGTCTATGCCCCCCTCCCTAGAAGATTTTAGAAAATGAAACAAATGATAACAGAGGTTAGAAAATAGAGACAGTGAGACTATTTGTGTTAGTCCAGGTAACCTAGAGGAACAAATTTCATAGACACACATATGGATGTAAGGAAAGGGTTTATATACAAAAGGAATGGAACACTGAGAGAGCACCCAACCCAGTCCAGTTCAAAGTCATAAGTCCAATATTAGCCCATATGCCTGATACCAATCTATAAAGTCTCCTTCTGACTCATGAAGTCACAGGTTAGTGGGTGCAGAATCCCAGCGCTGGCAGGGGTCTCCCCATGGCTCCTTGTTTTCAGGGCTCAGGGTTCATCAATAGCATCCAGTGGTGGCAGAAACAACTCATCGCTGGCAGGGGTCCCCACATGGCCTCTCTAGTTTCAGAGGTCTGGTTCCATCAGGGCCAAGCCATGTGGCTTCTCCAGCTCCTCGGATGCTGCCATCTTGTCTTGTCCGTGATTCATCGTCTCTGAGACTAAGTCCCAAACAACTGGGGAAGATACCTTCTCATCTTCACGAGGGAAATAGCACGAGATTTCCCAGATGTATCAGGAGAAAGCCATGCCCACACAGAGGCCTCATTGGCAACTCAATGGCTCTTTCCAGACTAACAGGCTAGGCTCCACCCCTACATCTCAATCATGAAATTAACATAAGCACATGACTGCCACACTATTCTTTTATTAAACCATAAACACTGATATCAATCTATAAGTATGATATACAAGAGAGCATCAAAAAGTTCATGGAAAAATAGAATTAAAAAATACTTGAATTTCCTCCCCAAACTCTGTGATGCCCCCTCACACATGTATGCTGTGTTTGTTGAAGGCCGTGGCGTTGGCCCTTGACTCAGGGTGAACTGTGCACAAGAGAACAGGGCCATTGGGAGTCATTGGTTTCCATTGACTGTTTTCAGCAGTGGATTGCCAGCTCTTTCTTTCTCGTCTGTGTTAGTCCAGAAGTTCTGCAGAACCCTGCCCAGTCTCACCGTAACCTGCAAGTTGCCACAGACAGACTGATGGTGCCTGACTTTCCTGGGTTGCTCAAGTGCTAAACCTCAAACCCAACCCAGCAAACGCTCCAGGGGAGAAGGAAGTGGCAGTTAGCTTGGATGAAAATGTCAATCTAGAAAACCCTGTGGGGGCAGTTCTACCCCTTACTAGAGGGTCGCTATACGTCAGAATTAACTAGAAGGCAAAAGACAGACATGCCTAAAATTTGCTAAAGTATTTCATTTTGGGTGGTGCGGTAGGGAAGGATAGGGGGAAGTGAGGAGCTAATGTCAAGGAGGGCAAGAGAGAAGAAAATGTTCTAAAACTGATTTGTGGTAACGCTTGTACAACTCTTCCGGATTGGACTGAACTATTGAATTGTATGATATGTGGATGAAGTTCTGATAAAAATGTGTAAATATCTTCTGAATTTTGAAAGCTATTAGTTCATTGTATGGTTAAAGACTAAAAGTAAGCAGATAATACTGCCTTTTTCCATTTATTTGTAAGGAATCAATAGATATTAGCACTTTTCAAAGAACCATTAATTCTTCCACTTAGTTTTGACCTCTTATTAATTAACTTAGCCATGTTACTAAGTACTGAATGTGGTCCAAATCTGCGTGTGACCGCGGGCACCTATAAACCTGAGAGTGTCAGTCTGCCTTGGACCGTTTTACCTTACGTTAAGGAAGGAAGGTGTCAACCATGGTCCTGTCCTGCATGAAGTTCTAAACTTTTATTAATGACAAGAATAAAAGTTTACTTAAGAAGTCATGAGAGGGATGATAATTTACACATTTGAAAGTGTGTAGGGAACAATTATAAACAATTACTTTTTAAAAAATAAGTAATTTTATGGGGGGGGGTCTCTTACAGCTCTTATAACTCCCCATACATCAATTGTGTCACGCACATTTGTACATATGTTGCCATCAGCATTTTCAAAACATTTTGTTTCTACTGGAACCCTCGGTATCAGCTCATTTTCCCCTCTCCCTCCCACCTTCCCTCCCTCATAAGTCCTTGATAATTTAGAAAATTTTTTTTCACATCTTACTCCAGTTGCTGCCTCCCTCCGCCCACTTTTCTATTGCTTATTCCCCTGGGAGGGGGTTGGATGTCCATCATTGCTGAGATGTGCCTCTCTCATCTGCTCTAGACTTTGAAGTAGCTCTTTGCTTCCCTCCCCACCCCTCCCCACGACTCTGTCCTTCCCTAAACAGCCCAGCCTCCCCTCCCCCCACCTCACCGCTGCCCTTGAGCACTCTCATGGTGACCCTGACTCTGAAGTGCTGTCCACATGGTTCTGGAGTTGGTGTGGCCAAATCAACAAGCGTGTGAATCCAACGACGTGGGCCCCAGCCCTGGGTTGTAGTCACGCCGGGTGCACTCGCTGCCTCTGCCACGAGTTGCTGTGCTAGAATGATCTCTCTATGACATGCTAAGAAGCTATGTAGGTCTGTGTACATTTGAGGCCGGCAGGGTGTGCTGGGCTGGGGAGAAGATGGGAGGGCAAAGGAAGAGACACAAGATGGTGAGAAGGAAAGAAAGGACGTGCGAGTAGCAGTCACAGCCCCAAGCACCTCCTCTAGCCTGAGCTTAAAGAGAATCTGAATGAATAAGTTTACCTATCTGTGTGTGCACAACTATCAGAACCCCTCAAAACAAACTCTCTGCTATCCTCTAAGACAGCGTTTCTGAGATTGTTAACGCTCTATGGGAGAAGATAGCACCTCATTCTCCAGTTGAGGGGACGATGGTTTCAAACTGTTCCCGTTGTGGTTAGCAATCCACAGGTAACCATTGCACCAACACAGCTCTTCTGCCAATAGGTACAACAAAATAACAACTGCAAAAATAGCGAGTGGAGCACAACATATATTTCTTGATTGCAAGATGAATAACTGAGTAGCCGCTATTCTTTATCGCCAAGTTAATTTCTACAGATTTAATGAATTCCAAGGTCCACCCATTCAGTGTTATTGCAGCCTTCAGATCGGGTGAATTTGGTGGGAGAACTCTACCACAAAATTGGCTAGGTGATGGTCCCCCATTGTTTGGTTGGAAGCAAATCCAGTTGTTGTATTTTGAATGTGTGATTTATATTTACATGTGGTGGACTCTTAAGGAGATTGCACCTGTTAATATGGGTGGACTTTTTCCCGAAGGTCTCCAGTGGCAGAGCTCAGGAGCATCTCTTCCAAGAGAAGATGGGATTTTGCTTCAAGGATATTACAAAGAAATTCTGCCTGAGTTTGCAGTCTGCTGGACTGCAGATATCGGACTCAAGGTTTCCTTTCCAGCTCTTCTTGACAGAGTGTCCAGCTCACCAGCTGACCTTGCAGATTCCACTTGGGTCCGTCACCACGATCCTGAGCCAATATCATTAAGTACCTATGTCACAGCCATCAAGTCAAGAGCCACTCAGAAGGACCCTCTGGGACACAGCAGACCAGCCCCTGTGAGTTTCCAAGACTGTCACTCTGTCTTTCTCCCATGGAGGTGCTGGTGGTTTTGAACAGCTGTCCTTTCCATCAGCAATGCAAGATGTAACCGCTACGCCAGGACTCCATGGATGACATTATAGTTCAGTGATAAAATAAATCGAGCTTGCGTTCAGCTTCAAATGCCTGCTTTCTGTTTGAGGCTCTGAGAAGCCCCGTTTCAATTTAAGTGCAAACACATCTTGTTCACTTTGATTTACTGGGAGTTTTCAATCCACTCCGGGAGCACCGCACAGTACTCAAGCTGCCGTTTCATTGCGAGAGACAGGGATGGATGGGCACAGCTGACTGGGGTCCTGTGCATGCTGAGTTTCCAGCTGCCCGACCCGCTCCAGAGCCCATCAATCTTTGGGCCCTTGGTGGGCATAGTCAGCCTCTATTGTTAGGTTGTCGGACACAGCTTTGGTTCTGGTCCAAAGGTTACTGGGGAGTTTAAATGGAGACTGAGGCCATTCTGATTTGCATTGCTAGAATGAGACATTTATATATTAGTCCTGAACGGCCCGGCCAGACTTTTCATTACTATGCAGGTTACTTCAGTCTGCTGTCAAATGAAAAGGCTGGGTTAGCCTTCACATGAATTCATTTGGCACTAGCATGGGAATAACCCAGAATTATTTTTGTCCCAAATTGAAGACCAAATGGAGGTATCTGCATCGATTGATTAGCATCTACTGGATATCAGTGTGAGGCGACAGGCAAGTTTAAACGCGGGTAGGTATGTAGAGCCATGCATACATAAACAAACCCTACTGCCTTCTGGGTGATTCTGACCCGTGATGAGTCTACGCTCACTGCCACAGAGTTGACGTGGCCTCACAGGGACACTGTGGGACTGAGCAGAACTGCTCCCATGAGTTTCCAGAATGGAAACTGTTTATGGGAGTAAAAAACCCCGTGTTTCTCCCATGGACAGGCTGGTGGTTTGGAACTGCTACCCTTGGGGTTAGCAGTCCTATGTGTAACCACGACACCACCATGGCTCCCATAGTGGCTTTGTAGAACACAGTAAACCTGCTCCCAAGGGTTCCGGAGGCTGCGAGTCTTTAAGGGGAGGAAGTCTCCTCACTCTTCTGTGAAGCTGCTGCTGGGTGAACCACGGCCCTTGTTGTTAGCAGCCAGGTAGATAATCCACGATGCCACTAGAGCCCCTTTTATCTATGTATCAATTAAATAGATTTAGATGTGTATTATATGTTATACATAGTATATTTATTTCTACACTACAAATAAAATATGCCATATCATTTATATCGAGAAATATGTTACATGATGTGTAAATATATTATAAATTGACTATAATATATATTTAGGAGCCCTGGTGGCACAGTGCTTATGCATGGGGCTGTGCCCTGTGTGGTGAGCGGTTCAAACCCACAAGCAGCTCAGTGGGAGGAGACTGG
Source organism: Nesogale talazaci (assembly GCA_004026705.1). Classification (NCBI taxonomy): domain Eukaryota; kingdom Metazoa; phylum Chordata; class Mammalia; order Afrosoricida; family Tenrecidae; genus Nesogale; species Nesogale talazaci. The sequence goes on from PVJH01017992.1 coordinate 42,719, forward strand.
CCTTTCTACTCCCATAAACAGTTACAGCCTCAGAAACCCACAGGGGGTCCCTAGGAGTCTGCACTGACTCCATGGCACTGAGTTTGCTTTATGTTTTTAATTAATAATACTATAATACAAATATATAATTTGTATACCATCACAGCAGATATTTACACCATATTATAAATATAGCACCACACATGATGTAAGCCATAATTAATATAACCAATCCTAATGCATTATAAATAAGTCAATAACACCTGTAAATACACTGCATGGATCCATATTGTTTATAAATACCTACTAGAGCCCTGACAGCACAGGGAACAGTCTCTCTGGCTGCTAACAGCAAGATCAGCTGTTCAGACCCACCAGTTGCTCGACAGAAGAATGTTGAGGCTTTCTGGCCCCTTCCAGATTGTTAGCCTCAGAAACCCTAGGGAGAAGATGTGCCTACGACACCCTCATGCAGTGGTCAGCAGACGGCCACTCAGGAGTCCTATGCGGCCCTTTCAGTGTGAACGTGCGGCTCTGAAGTAGCCCTGAAAGCACTTGAAGGTCATTATTTCACAGCACGGGGATTTCACTTGTTTGGAGAAAACATAGTTAAGGCTCTTGAGTGATTTTAAAGTTGATAGGAGGGACAGGATTGGTTCTTTGGTCTCAACAGTTTGCTGACCCCTGCCCTAGGAAGTAGACTTATATAGAAACTATATAGCATGTGTACTGTATATACAAAGTTTGTAGCATAGTGTATAGATGTGTGTGTAAACCTGTCACCTCTAGTACACATAAAACTATATTTCAACATATTTGCATACAGTTATAAGTATATAAAAGGAGTCTTGGTGACCGATTGCATCATGGTGGTGTTCCCCGTTTCCGTCACCTGACTGCTGCTTCCATGAGCAAGAAGTAATTCTTTCAGAATACTCCAATGGAACGCCTTACAAAAATAAAAAGAAACCTTTATATCTGAGCAGAAGGGTTAAGTTACTGTGTTAAGACCATGTGAATTCTTTTGGCTGTAGAGTAAGACAGATCTGGAGTCCATGGGTGGAATAATTAAAAGGTTGGAGGTTCTAGTCCATCCCAAGACACCTTGAAGGAAAGGTCTGGAGTTTAACTTCCTAAGAATTAGTCCTTGCAAGAATTCATACTCGCTACTAGGATACACATGGGGTCATCAAGAGTTGAAAATACTTACTGGTGACTAAAGCTCACCACTCGCCCCAGGTCCAATCTCCCTCTTGTTGCCTGGCACTTAGGAGGATGGATCACCCTCTGTTGTTCTTCAGGGCATCCCCTGCCCTTCTCTGCCCTGATCTGTGTCCCTGCTCTCTGTCTTCTGGTCAGTTGCCAGTAGGAGAGACCAGCAGGACATTTGAAGTTTCAAAGGAAAAAGCATTGGGCATTTGTCCAAAGTGCCCACTGAGAGGCCATCAATTGGATTGTGGCTTTTCTCTTCAACTCCGCGGCTCTCACCAATGTCCAATGACATCACGCTTTCCTTAGACCTAGGGACTGAGAGCTTCCCACTGTGCAGTTATGAATGCTTCACCATGGCTAGTTACTTCTTTTGACTCAATCTAGACTTTGGATTGGTACTCCTCAAACATTCCAATGGAAGGGCGCGATAAGTGTTTTGTGACAAGGGCAATGTCATTTGACATAGCAGGGAGAGCTATTTAAGGAATAATCTAGTCCCAAGAGAGGGCTCTGTGTATGCTATCAAGTGTATACAAAAAATACAGGCGCAAAAAACAAGCCAAGTTACCATCATGTGTCCAAGTCAAACATTATTTTCATTGTTAATATATTGGCTAGGTATGTAAGTTCAGTGAGGAAAACTTTGTTTACATTCATTGAAGGATCTTTGTCTGACTATAATAGTTGCTCACTAAATATTTTAAATGAATAAATGATACACAATTTCTAGTAGGAGGAGCATAGAATTCTTTTAGGAGTGAATGCACTTAGGACAAAGAAATTGGATAACCAAGGAGAAACTTCCCATTAGTAGCAGAGCCCAGGTTCCTCATTCCTCCTCCAATTCTTGTTAAATGGCAATTGTGGCAGTCACTGATCTGTGTCAACTTCAGCACTGGGAGTGTAGGGGTGGAGTCTAGTCTGTCGATATGGAGATAGCCAATGGGGCCTCTGTGTGGGCATGGCTTTCGCTTGAGAATTCTGGGAAGTTTCACAGTATTTCTCAATTGGAGGTGAGATATTTGACTCAGTTCCTTGGAGACCCTTGACGGACAAGACAAGATGGCAACATAGACCCTGAGTCCTAGGAACTGGAGGAGCTGGAGGAGAAGTCACAAAGGCTTATTCTGATGGAACTAGACCTCTGAAACCAGAAAAGTCACAGAGAGACCCGTCATCACTGAGATGCTTCTGCTGCTGCTGGACACACAAGACTCTGCACCCACTGGCCTGTGATTATCCTGGTGTCATTGCATGTGCTTCCTGAGTCAGAAGGAGACTTCTCCACTGGTATCAGACATATGGGAATATTGGACTTATGACCTTGGGCTAGACTGGGTTGGGATGTTTTCTCAATGTTCCATTCCCCTTGTATATAAACCTCTCCCTTATATGCATATGCGTGTTTATAAATTGGCTTCTCTAGTCTACCCGGACTAACACAGCAATGTACTGCCTTCCTCAACCCCAGATTCTCTCCTCTAAAGTGATCAGATTTAACAATGGTAAAACGGGACACCATTGATGGGGGGGTTGGGGGTGGTGGAGGAGGGTATATTCCTGTCCCGTTCTCCCGCCATTCCCTAGCTGGCCATGCCTTCTTTTCAAAAATCAGGACTTTTTAAAAAAGCCGCAGGACAAATTGTTTAAAATCAGGACTGTCCTGCCAAAAGCGGGATGTCTGCTCACTTTACCCTAGCCCTGAACCCCTACCTCATTAATCTTCAATCACTGATGCTAATTTTTTAATTAGTCAAACAAAGCAGTTACTCTTTCCAAAGCATTGCTTGTTCACTCTTGCCTCTAAGCCTTTGTATGTCCCATTCCCCCTGTTTGCTGAAGTCAGCTCTTTACCAAACCTGGTTTCTTTAAAAGCCCAAGCTAACCTTCATACGAATATGAACCCCTTCTGAATCAATCTTACCCAGCTCGAGTTAGACTGAGAGAGCATTTGTTTTGTCTACTCGTGGAAATATTCTTGTAAACTACAACCATTTAAGTAGAATGAGAGGGAACTTTAGTGGATGGACATCGGCACGGTCACCCTATTGCCTTCTCTGGAAATCACCACTCTCCACCCCACCCACCTTCCTTCTCCCAGTCACAGAGTGGATTTCAACAACTATGTTTACACTCTAAGATCTTATCACCTGGAGTAGATGAGTAACCCAGGTGTGGAGCGCTGACTCAGCCAGGTGGTCTCTCCCAGAGAGTTTTGAGTGGAGCAACATGGAACATGGAGAGCAGGAAAGAATCCTTCTAGCTGAATGGTCACGGGTCTCCAGATTTATTTGCCCTACAATCACCTTCTCAGAAAAAAAAAATTTACTCAGTTTAAAAATGTTTTTGCTAGGACCCATACTCTAGGATAAAGGGTAGGTATTGCTTTTGTAGATCCCTGAATCATTCCAAAGGAACCCTGGTGGCACAGTGGTTACTTATTGGGCTGCTAACCACAAGGTCAGC
>PVJH01017993.1:0-40365 GCA_004026705.1 Nesogale talazaci
CTTTCTGACATATAGAAATATTTTGAAAGAACCGGAGATCTGATCTGCCGAAATTGTCACTCCAGAAGAGGCTGGTGGTTGAGTACCTCGACCTGAAAACCCCACAAATGCCATCAAGTCGGTTTGGACTCATAGTGAACATAGGCTAGAAAGAATTGCTCCTTACGTTTTCACGACTGTCAATCTTTCCACGAGCAGACAGCCTCATCTCTGTCTGGCTGAGTGTTTTTGAATTGGAACCTTGTGGCTTCTGGTTAGGAACCCAATGCTTATCCAGCAGCTCCCCCAAGATTCCCGAGGATCAACCACTGCATGCACAGATCAGACTGACTTGTTCTGAATCCGAAAGATCTTCTGATGCAGTCAGTCTTTGTAATAAAGGGTGATTGATTACAAGGCAATCATTGAAAGAAATATTAATGGAATGGGGAATTTCTCAAAAGGGAAAAACAGTCTGGGACTGAGTCTAAGATTGGGATTGGGATGTTGGTGATAGACTTTTCTAAAGTCAGGAGGATTTTGAAGAAGACCTGTCTTCCGTGTCCTCCATGTACTTCAGACTTCGGATTCTTTCAGTCCTAGTTTTTCTTTCCCAAGCGTGGCCTCTCACCAGTCTCAGGGGAACCAGGTACAGTTTGCTCATGTCTATTGTTCTCTGAGTCATCTTAAAGGACAGGATTCTCCCTGGAGGCTCGTCGGAGGAGCTGATTCCTTCAAATATTCTCTGGCCAGAGTTGTTTAAGTCTGGCTGCACAAAAAAATAAATTGAGGAGCTTTTAAAAAGTGCTGATCCTTCAGCCCTAGACTGCTTGCTTGTAACTAATGATTCTTTGTGGACACGTTCTGGTGTCGCCATGTTGAAAGTCTCCACTTAAGTGAAAAAATGAGATGGAAATAAAAATGACTGCTCGACAATAAATCTGAACACGAACAGGGCAGAGTTACTAATGGCAGGAAGGTGAATTAAAGAAGACGTTGGAGGAAGATAAAAGACGCTGTCTGTATGCTGCACAGTCTAGGGGGGAGCCGGATTTTACTCTGTGCAATACTGAATATTCAACTTTGAGTTATTGATGTCACTAAATTGTATATCTGAAAATTTTAAATGGGAAAAATGCTGTGTTCTATCTATAGTTAAGCCAATTGAAAGCTCAATTTGGGAGATTTTTCGTATGCACTGGTAATGCTAACACGAGGTGCTCACTGTGGTTTATATAAATCGCAATTGGTTACTCCAGTTTGGCTTCCAAATACTCACCCCTTGACTTTTACTAGATAAAATAAATAGTTTTATTGACACATAATTTACATACTATGCAATTCAATGGTTTAAGTCTGTTAAAAAGAATTCTGCAACTATTACTATGACCAATTTCGGAACATTTCCTTCACTCTTGTACTCATTAGTATCAGCTCCCCAACATCTCTTACCATAACCTTAAGAAGCTATTAATTCAATGACTGTCTCTATGCTTTCACATAGACTGGATATGATGTAAAAGAAAAAAAAAAACCATACACAACCCCAACCCCAAACCCAACCTCAACAAGAAAATAAAACACTGTACAAGCTCAGTCTAAAAGAAGGCAGAAAGCAATAAGAATGGTTGTTAGAGGCCACCACGTCAGTTCTGACCCATAACTACCACATAGGCAAGGGACCACAACACCTGGTGCTGTTCCATCCTCACAGTTAATCCTCTGCTGAAGCCTACTGTCGCAGCCACTGTGTGGCTGCCCCTCTACTTTCTCAAGCATGACATTCCTGCATTAGTTCCCATTCTTCTTCACATAATCCAGCTTCTCTGACAATTTTCTCAGGATACACATTGATTAAGAATGGCAAAAGCATTCAACCCTGATGCACCTCTTCCCTGATTTTAAGCCATACATACGCTCCTGTCTTTCTTTGAGCAACTGCTTCTTGATCCATGTATAGATTCCGCGTGAGCACAATGAAGTGTTCTGGAATTCCCATTCTTCTCTATCCATCATTTTTTATGATCCACACAGCCACATCCCTTGGCATAGTCACTAGCATGGTCCCGGGAAGAATCCAGAGGTGGTTTTGAGGTGGAGAGACAGAGTTGGGAAGAATGGATGGGGCTCCCTGAGCAGAATGGGTTTCTTGCAGGACGGCACAGCCTAAAGGCAAAGCAAAGGGGACCTGTGAGACTAGAGGGCATTGTCGTGAAACCAGCCTGGTAATGGTTTTTGAGACTTAGCTGCTGAAGGGACTTACTGAGCGTGGTGGGGGGAGGGAGGGAGGGAAGTTAGCAATGTTCCAGCTGAGCTGTGTATCCAGTGTGAACAGCTGGAGGAGTTGGCTTGGTTTCTGAGTTCCACAGGGAGCCTGAGACTCAGACAAAGGCTATTTTTAAAACAATTTACTCTGTTTTGAGCAAATGCTATTTTTAATCTGCTACCCAATTACCTCAGGTAATTCTTCTCAGGGAGAAGAATGCTTCTGAAAAGGAGGCTCGGGCCCCATTATTATCTCTCTTCTTTGAGGCCAGCTGTACAATAATCATTCGTTTTCTCTCCGGCTCCCCGAGGACCACTCACAATTCCTAGTTCTCACTCGTCTCTCCGAGACGGCGTTTGCCAGACCGGCGTCTCCCTGGGACTTGGACTGTGTCCTGTTGTTGTTGTTGTTGTTGTTGTTTTTGCTAGCATTGCGGCTGCTCCTTTGCACTCTCAGAAAGCACGGGAATGCAGACCTCCCCAGCGGTAATCGTGAGTCAATCGGTTGATAAATTAGTGCCTTCCTGGAAGTTCACAGAATAACATCCATGGGTTGAATAATCATTTTAATTACACAGACGAAGAAGATAAATCTTCTCTCACTGGGCGCCTATTTGTTAGCCCTCTAGCATTCCTCAAGAGCACAGCCAGTGCTCCCTCAGAACAGAGAAAGCCAGAGACCACAGTCATCCGGCTGGGCTTCTGGGAGGCACCTTCCCCATTGCCAGAACTCTTCCTTCTGCCTGGCTGTCTGACAGGTCACACGCAGGCCTCCTGCTGCCCCCAAAACCCCAGGTACCTGCTGCCCCAGCATAGGAAATGTCTTTCTTTGAGGATTGGCTCAAAACCAAAGCCCAAACCATGTCAACTTGCTTCTTTGTTTGTTTCAGGTCTGCTTCTAAACTGACAAACACATATTCTTCAGACCATTGTTTGAATGGGTTTTATGGTGAGTAAAACCTGGGATCATGGATTCACGGATTCAAACCTTGGTCGAGCTCACAGATCATGCTCTTTCAAAGCAGAATCAGTCTTTCTTCCCTCACAGACATTGCGCGGGGCACCGGTGCCCCTCTGAGTCTCATTGAACTTATAGGAATGGGAAGAGAACAGAGCAAAATTCCTCATGGACTTCAAATAAACAATTGTTAATTTCAATGCTAGCTCCACACAAATATTTACTAAGTGGCAACTCATCAAACTCAGAAGGACTGGGTCACAGGGACCCTAACACCCAGGCTAGAATAGCCTCTGAGGATTTCCAAAAATGTAACTCTTCATGGGAGTAGACATCCTCTTCTTTCCTCGTGCAGGGGCTGGTTTTGATCTGCTGAACCCACTCTGCCAAGCGCTCAAGACACAAGACATGGGAGAGACGTGGCTGCTGCTCTCGCATACTTAGAATAGACTGAACGGCTTAGAAGAGGTTCTCCATCAGCAAAAAGCATCCAAGACAGGAGGGATGAATATAAATCAGGCAGCGGTGCATGCGAGTGTGTGTGTGTGTGTGTGTGTGTGTGTGTGTTGGTGAGGGGTAATGGTTGGTAGGTTGCTGGTTAGAGAAAGAATAAGAAATAAATGTGTGTGTGTGTGGGAGGGAGGGGCACTGAGAACTCCTTGAACGAGTCTGTATTGTGTATCCACCTAAATGCAGACTTGACCGAAAACTCTGGATTGCCTACTTCTTCCCAAGAGGGGCCTCCCTGGAGGTCTCTTGGTGTGCCTGGCTCTTTCTTCACGCATGGACTTAAGGTCATATTCTCACTCTTGTTAGATATGGACCTCATTCCACTGGTCTTCACTTAACTTCCTATATCCTGGCTTTGAAGCTTAACCTACTCTGCCTTATTTTATTATTATTATTTTTTTAGCACACAGTTTTATTTATTGTCTTTCTTCCCTTCACAGCAGGAGTATTTCTAGATCAGTAAGCATGATTTTAATTGGCTCCATTTGAGTAGCAATTGCCACGACTCATTTAACCTTCCAGTATTGTTCAACATTTATTTAGATTTCTGTCATATTTGGATAAAACATATACAGCGAAGTGACTTAAAAACCAAATTGTTGACTGACAGGTTGATTCTGACTCAGGCCAACCACATGTTGAGTCAGAGGAGAACTATGCTCCATAGAGTTTTTCATGACTGATGTTCAGAACAAGTTCTGTAACTATGAAGTGCTTCAGGGCATACTCAAACTGCCCCGTTCAGATTAGCAGTCAAGCAGGCACAACCTCGGACTTCATGCAATCTAATTTGTTGTTGTGTGCTCTTGGATCCATTCCAACTCATCAGGTACCCCCAGAAGAGAGTAGAACTTCCCCTTAGCATGTCCTTGACTGTAATCTTTGTAGAAGCAGATCATCTGTGGGAAACTAAGGGCTGGGAAGGGAGTGCATGTGGATGAATTCTTTCTCAATATTTTAAGAAACCTGGTAGACCAGGATTCTGGGGTAGAGGGAGGCCTTCACACTTGTGAGTTAGAGATGAGTTGCAATCTCATTCTCATAATTAATATCCTCCCATAATGATGCTGACTTAAAGTTCCCTCTTAGGAGCGCATGGCTGATTGCTATCTGGATGCCAGCTTCAACTGTAGGAGCAGACATGTGCGACTGCTCTCTGGGCTCTGGAGACAGTCACTCCTGCTTACCTGCCCAGCACTAGTATTCAGTTACTCCCCCCAATGAACTCAGGGACCTTTAGGGTTAAGGTACATGAAGGTGATTACCTGTAACTAGAGAGGCTTGCAGGCTCTGAGCATATATAAGATGATGATGAATACGTAATTTCTCTCTCTCTCTCTCTCTCTCTCTCTCTTTCTCTCTCTCTGCGTGGACCTGGCTCCTGAAGTCAGGACAGTCCTGCATGTTTTGTCTTGCCTGATGTCTTTTTGATTTGCCCTTCAATTACACACCCACTTCTCTTGGACCCATTTGCTTGTGGAGACTCAGAGCCCACAATCACCTGGTCTCTTCTCCTGTGGACTGGCTGTTGGGTTCAAACTGCCAGTCTTTTTGTTAACACGCGAGTTCACAAAAAGCTTTGGGGCCACCAAGACTCCTTCAGAGAATGGAATACTCAACTCAAACTCACAGCCATCGCGTCGATTCCAGCTCATAGTGACCATAGAGGACAGAATAGAATGTCCCCTGAGGGTTTCTGAGACTAGCTTTTGGTGGAATACTTCTATAGAATTACTTATTAAAAAGTCTGATTATTTCCTATTGCTTAACGCCACATAGATTGAACTCATGGACAATTATAGAAAGGGTCTTTCTCTCTCGTAGTGGTAACAAACCCTTGCTTGAAATCCAAATGAACCCGAATCAAAGTACATTTTTTCACACTACTGCATCTTTGCTTACCAGATGCTCCAAAGTTCTCCTAAGCTCATTATTCAGGTCAGTGGTTCTCAACCTTCCTAAGGCCGGGACCCTTTAATATAGTTTCTCATGGGGTGGTGACTCCTTACCATAGAATTATTTTCATTGTTACTGCATAATGGTAATTTTGCTACTGTTATGAATTGGGTGACCCCTGTGAAAAGATCACTCGACCCCTAAAGGGGTAACCACCTATAGGTGGAGAACCATTGATTTAAGCAATGCCATTAGGCATTTTCTTTAAAAATGATATCTCTAATTTACAACAGTGGTTCACGCTGTTAGTACCCTATTATACAGATACAGGTAAAGGAAAAGTCAATCTTTTCTGTTTCTCACCCTCTCCTTCTCCTGCCACCCCTGTCTTCTGAGGTAGGCAGTCATGTATATCTATACCTGCCTTATTGCAGGCTCATGTATATGTAGGCTTTATTTTGTTTTCCTCTTGTAAAAAATGGGATCTTACTGTAAGCAATATTTTCAACTTCCTTTCTCCAGTATATCATAAACATCCTTCCAGGCCGGTGCACACAGATGTAATTCTTCCTAGAGGCTGCAGAATAATCATGATATAAATTAGTTGTTATTGATGGGTAAGTAAGTCACCCCCAAACTCAGTGGTTGTGCATCAGAAATTTAGGCTGAGTTCATCCAGTTTCTTCCAGTCTTAGTTAGATTCCCTTCTGTATCAACCGAGGATCAGCTGCAAGTCTATTTAACTGACCTTGACTAAATTCTCACTGGTCCCTAGATCAGCTGAGGTCCCTAGGCTGACTGGATGCTGGCATCTGGGGTCTCTTATCCTTTAGGAAGTTAGTCTATACTTGTTCACATAATAAAGGCTAAGGTCCCAAGAGAGCAGGTAGAGGAGTGCAAGGTCCCTTGAGATCTGTGCTCAGAACTTGCACGCTGTCACTTCTGTCACACTATATTAAAGAAAATGAGTGATAAGGTCAGTCCGATGTAAGACCCTATAGGTCATGCTTTATTTTTCTGCACCGAAAATCCAGTTTCCTCAACAAAATGTATTGATTGGATTTGACATCTTTGTCGAAAATCAACTGCAGATATATGTTTCTGCAGATACCTCCATGTACCTTAACCCTAAAGGTCCCTGAGTTCATTGGGGGAGTAACCGAATACTAGTGCTGGGCAGGTAAGCAGGAGTGACTGTCTCCAGAGCCCAGAGAGCAGTCGCACATGTCTGCTCCTACAGTTGAAGCTGGCATCTAGAAAGCAATCAGCCATGCGCTCCTAAGAGGGAACTTTAAGGCAGCATCATTATGGGAGGATAGTGTGAGGATCAATATTAATTATGAGAATGAGATTGCAACTCATCTCTAACTCACAAGTGTGAAGGCCTCCCTCCACCCCAGAATCCTGGTCTACCAGGTTTCTTAAAATATTGAGAAAGAATGTTGACTGCAGATATATGTTTCGTTTTCTGTTTTGTTGATCACTGTGTCTTTAGTTATACTGGCTGGGTTAGACAGGGTTCTCTAGAGAAACCAAACCAGAAAACTTATGATTATATAGATATAAATATGTACAATATGAAGGAATATAACAGCTAATTAATACACACAGCAATACAGAGAGTTCAGTTAAACCCATTTCTATGGAACAGTTAATATACTGGAAGTCCTGCAACTCACAAGGGCTGCTGGATCCAACGTCAAGAGAACAGACAGTTGAGTCTTCCATAGAGCAATGCAGGCAGTCTGGCCACAGGCAGCAGACAGCCGGGAAGGTCACCAACAGTCAGCCAGACGACAGGGTCCAACAATCCCAAACTCAAGCGATGTATACACTAGCAGTGTGGCGAAGCAGGTCTGGAAAGAATTTTAAGCCCTTGTGATATGATCCCCTAATGGGTGTCCTGGGGAAGTGTAACTTGCAAGTTAAGGCAGAGAACTAACTAAAGAAACTGCACACTGGTCCAATCACCAGAGAGCAAGAGAAAGACAGGTGGGGCTTGCTGAGCCATTTATCTCTTTGCCCTCCAATCAAACTACAACTTTATTAATCCCACATGTTCTTAGTGGTCAAATTGGCACAATAAAGCAGCCTATCACACTGGTCCTACGTTGTTTTTTCTTTTTATACTGAATTTATTATTTAGAATTCTCAGCAGTAAAGGGTGTAAAGCATTGATTTTATCCAGTGCTTTTTCTGCATCCACAGATGTTTCCCCCTTTGTTCTATGTATGTGGTGTGTTATGTTGATTGAGTCCCTACTGTTGAGCCATCCTTCAATCCAAGTCCTACTTGGTCATGGTGTATGACTCTTTTAATATCATATTGGATTCGGCTAGCTAATGTTTTGTTGAAGAGTTTTTGCATTATTAAGAAAGCAAATCACATATGACTGTTATTGATTTTACAGTTCCTTCATACACATTTTTATTCCAAACAGAACATGTTTATACATGTCTCTCTGATCAGTTAATGGTCCCAGACAAAAGTTCTCTCGCTAATAAACTCTTTAGGGTACCTTTAAAGAAAAGCCAACTAAAAAAGTAGATTTTTGAGGGGATCTATTGGGCTAGTTAAATTCTAAAAAGAGAGTTCAACTTAGGATATGGCAACAGGTTTTTGGTATTTCAAAGAAGTAATTATGGTAGATTCTTTCTGAAGAATACAAGTTGGTTAGGAAGTCTCTTACCAAGAAATTTTTCAAAAATTGAAAACTGCACTGGTGAGAGAAAGGCCAGGAATATTGCAACAAGGAATGTTTTTCCATAATGATTGAAAATCAATGTAACTGCTCATTCTTTGAAGGTAGCAAGGGGTGTCCTACAAAAGTTTCATTGGGAAACCTTGCATGATCCACTCTGTAGCTTTGATTTTGCCCTTTCTTACTTAGCTTTGATTTTAGAACTCAAAGAAAATTTAAAAGAAGCACAGTTTGAGTTCCTCAAGGATGACAAAATTATTGTGATGCTGTGAAACTTGCAATGTGCAGATTTCTTTAGGGAAGAGTTAGAGGGATGGAAGCATCATCTTTTGAAGTACATAGAACAAGATAGAAGGTCTCACAAAAGCAATATCTCCATATTTTGGTGTAATACAGTTGTCTGTGAATTTGTAGTTAATCCTTTTTGACTTATTGTTGTACATGGAAAAGGTATTCTCCCATAGTTTTATTTTCCTGTGGTATTTCTGTCTGGTTTTGGTTTCAGGTTTATGCTTGCTGCTCAGAATGAATTAGGGGATATTTCTCCCTTCTCTATGTTTTGAAGGAGTGTAAGCAGGATGGGTGTCAATTGTCTATTTTTATTGGGTGAGTTGCAATGTCCCCACTTTCATTTTGTTTTTTTGCATCTTTTTCTTTCCCAAGAGAGCTTTGGTAGCATCGTGGTTATGCCAGGTTGTGATCTGAGAGGGTCAGCAGTTCAAAATTAGCAACTGTTATGTGGGAGAAAGATGAGGTTTTCTATTCCTGTAAAGCATTGCAGTGTTGGAAACCCACAGGATCAGTTCTACATTGTTCTATTTGGTGACTATGAATGAGCATTGATGGTAGTGAGTTTGATTTTGCTTGTTTGTTTTCTTTGTCAGTATGTCTAAATGTTTGTCAATTTATTATATATATATATATATATATATATATATATATATATATATTTTAAAGAACCAACTCTCAGTAGTTTTTGTAGGTTCATATCTGGTGGGTATGAACTGGTACAGCTTAGTTTGTTGCCTGTGAGTAGTTTTCACTAAAGATGTCTTCAATGATTATAAGCACACAGCAGCCTCTGTCAGCAGTCCTCGTCACTGACTGAAAGGTGAGTGACTCAGATCAAGCAGAATGAACTCCCTGAGAGGTCTAACCTTTTGGTTTCAGAGGCTGTGGTATATATAAAGAGGCAGGTGGGATAGTCCCTAGGAAAGCAGACTCTACTGTATTGACTTTCATTAGTAACTTGTAGTAGGCTTGCAATGGACAGTCTAGGGAGGGTTAAGGTTTTGGCAAACTTTAAAGGAACCCTTCGAAGGCCTGTCTTGTTGATTTCAGGGTAGGAACTTGGGGTACTATGTCTTTGTACAGGCAGAGGTTGTGGCTGCTAGAAAATCAGGCTATTTGTGGCTGTTAGAAAAGCAGGCAACCAGTTCACAGCAGCCAGAGGCCTGGATGGTTGGGGGTGGGGGCAGAAACAACGGAAAAAGCCACCTACCTATCATAAGATACTTGTGGATTTGAAGGCTGCAAATCTTGAGCTCATCAGTAAGTGCTTCAAGTCCTTCTTACTTTCAGAAAGCAAGTTTGTATGATTTGCAGGTAAGTTAATAAGTCTTCCTCCAACCCTGATGCTGTGTTGTTCTTCATATAGTCTAGCTTCTCTGATTATTTGCTTAACATTGACTAAGTGTGGTGAGGATACAAACCTTTCCTGATTTTAAACCACTCAGTATTCCTTTAATTCTCATTGTTCCTTTTGATGCTTGTGCAGGTTTGAATGAGCACAATGATGTGTTCTGGAATTCCTATTCTTTTCAAGGAGATCCATAGTTCATTATGGTCCCCACAGTCCAATCCTCTGCGTAGTCAATAAAATGCAAATAAAATATTTTTTCTGGTATTCTCAGTTTTCAGTCAAGATCCATCTGCTATCAACAATGAATGCTGTTGTTCCTCATCTTTTTTCTGAGTCTGGCCTCAATTTCTGGCAGCTCTTTGCCATTGCACTGCTGCATCTACATTGACTGGTCTTCAGAAAAGTTGCTACTTACATATGATGTTCATGATAGTGTTCCATAATTTGTACATTTTTGTTGCATCACCTTTCTTTGGAATGGATACAAATGCAGATCCCTTCCATTCAGCAAAAAACCCAGAGAAGTTAGACTATGTGAAGAAAGAAGAACCACATGGAATCAGTTGATCCAGTAACTGTCTTCCTAATCATTTGGCATAGCACAATGAGTGTCTTATAAGATTATTTAAACATTTCAATTGGTATTCCTAGAACTTTGTCTTTGGCTAATGCCTTCAGTGCAGCCTAGACTTCTTTTAGTACCATTGGTTTTTGTTCATATGAATATTAACCAGTTCTTTTATTACATTTATTGAATGCTTACTTTGTATCAGGCAATGGTGTGATACGTTTGGCTTATATGGATTTGTTCGTCTAGTTTAAAAATATTTATGAGTGCATTCAAATTACTGAAGCAAACAAAAACAATGACAAAAAATCAACACATTTTCTTAAAAGTATTACTATATATCCATTTCCCCCCTTATTCAGTGGACATTGAAAATCTCATCATGCCAAACTATAATGTCTGGGGTCTTAAAGGTCTGAAGGTAAAAAAGCAGCCATCTAGTTCAGAAGTAACAGGCCCACATGGAGGAAGCACACCAGTCTGTGTTATCATGAGGTATCGATGGGATCAGGTATCAGGCATCTAAGACCTAGAAGAAAACCTTACCCAAGATGTATGAGGGGGAGGGGGGATGACATGGAGTGAATACTCAATGCCCATCTGTAGACAATTGGATATCACCTCACAGAGGGGTCACAGGGAAGAGATGAGCCAGTTAAGGTGCAGTATAGCACTGATGAAACACACAACTTTCCTCTATTTTTTTGGTGCTTCCTTCATCCCATGATCAAGACCTCAATTCTACCTTACAAATCGGATTAGACCAGGACATGCACATGGCTACAGATAAGAACCTGCTGCAACACAGAGAATCCAGGATTGATAAACCCCTTGGATCTAACAATGAAAGTAGAGATACCAGAAGGATTAGGGGGTGATGGTGGAGGTGGAGAAAGAGGGAATTGATCACAAGGATCAATCTTGAACTCCCTCCCAGGGGAGCGAATAATGGACAAGTGGGTGAGGAGTGACAGAGGATGATGTAAGATATGGATATAATAATCTATAATTTATCAAGGGTTGTGAGTGAGGGTGGGAGGAGGTGGGAGAGGAAAGAAATGGGTATCTGATATCAGGGGCTCAAGTGGAAAGAGAATGCTTAGAAATTAGGGCTGCGCCCCGGTGGCATAAGTGGTTGAGTGTGGGACTGCGGCCCATGGGCTTGGCGGTTCAAATCCAGCAGCGGCTCTCAGGAGCAGCGCTGGGTAGCCCCCACGACCATCAGAGGGCAGTGATGCCCCCCCGCCCCCACAAAAAAGAAGAAATTGTCGATGGCTGCATATGTGCAATTGTGTTTGACACATTAGATGAATGTATGGATTGTGATAAGAGATGTAAGAGTCCTCAATAAAGGTATTGTTTAAAAAAGAAAATCTATTACTATTTGCAAAATTTTCGGCTCTGAAAAAGATTTAAAAAGTTCCTATATTTAAGAAGATTGGGACTCATTTACCAATAGTGTTAAAGCAGACTATCTTTTATGAAGATTTGCATAAGATTCACAGTGGAAGGTTTGATCTTAGGGTAGTTTCAGGAATTTAATTGTTTGAACATCAGTCTCCATTTCTGCTCTATAACTTGAACTTCTCTTATGGTTGGTCCTTACTTTTTTTGTGCCCAATTTTAGTTCTCAGGCCAGGGAGTTGTGAGGGGAGGGGTTGGGGTATAGTGACGTATTCACAAGTCTTTACATACAGCCTTCTCTGGAGACTGCTTGTGTCTGGTGGCTTCATCTGTTTCTTGTGAACTCTCTTAGTCATTTATCTTAAGAGTTCAGTGAACATTAGCAAGAATAGGAGCTAAGTCAAAAGTGTGTGTAACGAGGAAAGAAACATGTCTGATTAACAGATGTCCACCTGTTTAAGTAAAAAGAAAACTCATCGTCAACACCATCCTTCACTCTTTATTCCAATTTTCCCTGCTTTCCTACAAATTTTGGACATCAGGCAAGAGGAAACCAACCAAGAAATCCTGGGCTTAGGAACTCCCATTTAGTCCTTAGCCACATCATTCTCATCATATTCCCGGTGGAGTCAGAAGCAAAACTAATGCTGTTGAGTTGATTTTGATTCATGGTGATGCCACAGGTTACAGAGCAGAACTTCTCCATAGGGTTTTCTTGGTCCTTTGTGGAAGCAGAGCACCAGATCTTTTTCTTGTGGTGCTGCTGGGTGGAACCGAACTGCCAGTGTTTAGGTTAGTTGTTGTGAATGTAGCATAGTTAATTTAGATAGGTTAGTAGCAGAGCACAAATAAACTGTGTCACTCAGAACTTTATTAGTGGAGTCTCAGTGTTTAGAACTTGTGCTTGTCTGGGTTGACTAGAGAAAGAAATCCATAGACACACATATGTATAAGAAAGAGTTTTACATAAAAAGCAATTACATATTAAGAAAACATCTTAGCCCTGTCGAGATCAAGTCCATAAGTCGAATATTTCCCCATATGTCTAATATTGATCTATAAAGTTCTCTTCAGATTCATGCAACACATGTGATGACACTGAATGCTGGATGATCACAGGCTAGTGGGTAGAAAGTCTTGTGGATGCAGTGGTGGTGGAAGCATCTCAGTGCTGGCCTGGGTCTCCACGGGCTCCTCCAGCTCCAGGGCTCTATCTAGTGTAACTACACATGTCTTGTTAGCAGAAAGACCAAATTCTGGCCTCCAGTGAGCTATTTATCACCATGGGGCCTCCCAATGAGGTCATCAAGCTAAGACCCGATTGACAGACTAAACTCCATTGTTTTGTAAGTTGGCACCAAATTATGTAAGAACTCTGGAAGTACTGTGCTGACCAACAAAGTAAATGATAAGAAAGGGACAGGCTAACTTTTACTCCTTGTTCCTACCGTTATGGTATCTCTCAGCGTGTGTGCAACCCCAGTTATTTGTTGAAGACATGCTATACCCATGAAAGACTTTTGAAAAGTATCATTCGTGAAACAACTGGAAATGGAAAAAGACATTTTCTACCTCCATTGCTTTTCAAATGCTCTTGCGTTGAGAAAACTTTGAATAAACCCCAAAGTAAGTTGAATGCTGTCAGACAAAAGAAATTGCTGTCATTTCAAATAGAGATTTTGCATGTGTCTTAAAGTAAATCTGCTATAGCCATCTTAATTTTTTAAAACTAATTATTATGAAAGCCTTAAGCTATGTTCCCATTTCCATTTTTAGGACACTCTGTGTAGTCCTGTTATATTAATTGGATAAATTAGACCTAAATCAGCAATACTACAGTTTGCTGTAAATTAATCACATCGGTATGTCAAAACAGCCTCCCATTGTAAGCACAGTTCACAATCGTAGTACAAAATCAGTACTGTTCTATCACAAATATCTGTGTTCTATGTTAGTGTTCTCTAACAGACGTTCCTAGAAAATAACCCTTCAAACCATTTGGATGATATTTTCTTTCTTTCTTTTCTTTTTTGAAAGGATAGTATTTTCTTTCTCCCTTTTAAGTTAACAAAGGTAAGCAGACAACTTTATCTTCTCAAGAAAGAGCATGGATTTAACTTCAATTTTATGGCAACTGACATCCATTAACTACTTCTCTATTTACCTACGTACAAATAAGACAAAAACAAGAACAACCCCCCAAACACAAACCAGTTGCCCTTGGTTGATTTGACTCCTGATGACCTCATGTGTTTCAGAGTAGAGCTGTTCTCCAAAAGATTTTCAGTAGTGTCTTTTTCAGAAGGAAAATATTAGCCCTTTCTTTCCATTTGCCTCATGGGTGGACTCTAATTCCCAGCCTTTTGGTAAGTAGCAAATTGTGTTAACTACACCATACAGGGATTTCATACAGTTATTAACTAGCATTATTTGAACACTTACTATGCATGTACCAGGCAGTCCTCTGTACATGAAAGTATTAACTCACTATCCTCAGTGACAACCCTATGAGGTAGCTATCATTTGCTTTCCCAATTTTAATAAAACACTGAAGTGTAGAGATGTGGAGTAATTTGTTCAAGGGCAGGGAGCTAAAAGTGAAAGCTTCAATTGAGAAGTCTGGCTTCAGAGCGTGTGCTTTCTGCCACTGTTGTAGACTTTTAATTTGTTTCACTAAACAAAAGCTTATTGTTAATCCAGTGTTTTATCATCTCAAAAGTCCTTGTATCAACAATAACCTAAAATTTCTTTCTTTCTTGCCGGAAGAAAATTTATGCATTTAGTTTAAAGTTGACTTTTAATCAGGGTTGAATCAAAGATATTTGGTGCTCATACAAATTCATTCCCACAAAGAGCTGTTGGGAGCAAGTATGCATCTGTTCTCTGAGCCATTATTTCCAACCTTGGAGTCTATGGGCAGACTGGGTCTTTTCAACGCTCCACTGGAACATAACTCAGTGTGATGAGGTCAACAAACAACTTGCATCTCTGTAGGTGACAACAGAGAATAAAAAAAGGATGCTGCAATTTGCTCTTAAAGCCATTCCGTCCTCGTGCTTGGTGACACCTGTTGATTGATGATGTGCTATTTGTGTGGCCGAGCCAATGAAAAAAGCAACATGGATGTGTACAAACAACGCGGGGAGTGGGGGCATCATTTTCTATTCGAAGAGATCCAGTTTGGGCTTAGATTTATGGTAGTTTTTGTACCGGCCACCGTGGCTCCTGCGAGTTTTCTGAGAAGGTGGGGAATGAATGTCTGTTAGGCCTTGAAAGTCAATTGTTTAGAAATTCCCAAACATATGCTGGTCAATGGGCTTGCTGTCAAGACACGAATGATGGAGGGGGAGGAGGACATTTCTTAAGAGAGCAGCCAGCAATCCAACTCCTCTGAGTGCCCTAAAGGGAGGCTCATTTGCAAGGCTGTTATTTACTATTTCCTGTGACTGAGTTGGGGCATTTACATAGTAATGTTTTCAATTTAACGTGGGAATGCTACTTTAAATCCTATATATGCTGCATATAAAAGTCTCCAAATGAATTGTCTTATGTGTCTACTTACTGCTTCCATGTCTGAGCCTGGTGCCCCCTTTGAAACCTGGGTGTCAGCAGGGAGTTTTGTTAGATGTGGTGTTCTGGTGTCTCAGGTCACAGATTCCCCTCTTTCAGGCTTACAACCTGTTTTCCATACTGTGGTTGTTGGTAGCTGTTGGTTCTGACTCCTGGTGACCACCTGTGTGTCACAGTTCAACTGTGCGTTTTCCCTAAGTTGTGACATTTTGAGAAGCTGAGCTCAGGGCTGTCTTCGGAGGTGCTTCTGGGTAGGTGCCAATTGCCAAACTTTCTGCGAGCAGTTCAGCACTTAACCTGTGGCGGTTCCTGGAGACACACAATTCCATGTGAACGCAAGCAATTTCTTTTAGTAAATAGCTAGGGCAGTTAGTGGTTCTCCAGTGTGGTGATTTGATTTTCTGCTTTTAGAAATAATCTCTAACCCTTAGGAGCCCCGAGGAAGTATGTAATACACATGAAAGTCATTTGTCATTTGTGTAGTAGCAGCAAAGCATTGAATAGTGCTGATCTGGGGAATAAAAATATAGTGGGTACACATTTTCCAATTTACTCAGATGTGCAAATCAAGACAACTTTATTTTTCTATAACAACTTAATTTCTACCCCAGTAACCATTTTGCTTGGTTTCAGCAAATTTACTCTAAGCAAATACCGAGTTTTCTCAGTCAAACCACAATTTTCTAAGTCATCAGGATTTTCCCAGGCAGTTGATTTTTTTTTTTTTTAGCTCTTGTGACCCCAGTTGGAGTTCTTGCCTTCCCATATTAAAGCTTTCCTTGAGAGTCGCCAAAAGGATTCTCACAAAGAGAATTCTTTGGACGATTCCTCGGAGGAAGAAAAACCTTTCTAGCCCGCATCGCTAGTCTTGGTATTTTCTTACTTCCTGGAGGTGAAATAGGGGCTCTTAAACATTCCTGTACCAGGGATCAACCAGGAAAATCCTCTAGTGGAAGAACTTCTGCCAGATTGGAAGGGATTCTGGGACGTGTAGTCCCAAGATATTGCACAAACTCTGTGCTTGCTTTGTCTACATCTCTGCGTTGGCTCCTATGCCCTATCTCACTCCCCTTCCTGGGAAAGACAGATATCTAAGTTCTAAAGTCTGACGTCTACCTAGCACATGCTGGCCTTCTGATGGGATGTCGTGCCATAGAGCACCGTTACATCTATGTTCTCGGATGTCTGAGTCTCTCTAGGTCCCTGGCTGTTGCCCTTTGTCCCTTTTTCTATGCTCTGAGGTCACTTCTCCAGGTCTCTCCTGGCCCACCTACTAAGACTCTCTTAGTTAATTGTCATCTCTTTCATGGCACACATGGGAATTCAGCTGGTCTGTGTCAGCTGGCAGATGGGGTTGTCTTGGGTTCTCTGGCTTCACTGGTACCATCACCCAGTTATGCCTGTCCTGTCCTGGTAGGAAATTATGCCACACGCTTTCTAATAGGAAATAGCCATATGTCATTTGTACTTTTAAATTCCTAAAATCCCACTGTGGGCTCCGGTAGCATTTCACCATCCTACCCTTTTGCTAGAAAGGGTTGTGGCCATGCAGTCCAGAGATCATCACCAATGTCGTCCTTACTTGCTTTTCTCTTCTACACTCATAGGAATTCCCACAGACTAGAAGGCATTTTATTCAAATATGGGGCTGCATCCTTGGGCTTTGTGTCATCCTATATTTTCAAAAAACTATCCTTTTAAGGCTATGGTTTTTTGCCTTTTGGTTTTGGTAAATTCTAGAGTCAGAATGCAAACCCACAACTCTTTTCTTTCTCTATTACCTCTAGAGGGAGATTCCCAAATTTCATTTTGAAACTTGAAAGCAAGTGATTCATTGGCCCCCGTGATTGCTGTGGTCTCCCCCTTCAGTAGAGGAAGCCAGGAGTACCTTTGCTGATACCTAACCTGGGGGGAACCATCTGGCAAGTGGAGAGTCTCTGAAACAAACTCACACGTGTTCTCAAAGAAACGTTACTGTGCTACACAGATGATTCAAACTGGGGGTGAAGGTAACCTGTTTATTAACCTTTTTCTATAAGAGCAGAGAGACATTTTAAATGATTTCTTCCTCCAGGTTTGCATAGGCATGGGTTAAGAGCATGGGTTGTGATGTCAGCTATTTGAATTCGAATTCTGCGGTGGTACAACCTAGGTCACGTAGTTTTTCCCTCCTGCGCCTCACTTTCTATGTTTCTGGACATCACTGAATTGATTCTGACCGAGGAGACTGCCTCACAGGGTTTTCTCGCTTGCAGTCTTTATGGAAGCAGGTTGTCAGATCTTTCTCCTGCAGAGAAAGTTTGTGCCATCAATCTTTCTGTTAGTAGCTGAATACCTTCCTGGTGGAATTATCATGAGAATTCCAAAACCCAAATTCACTAACATCAAGTCCATTTCAATTCATTACAATGCTTCATCTTTTTCCTGCAGAGTAACTGGTGGTTTTGAGCAACTAACCCTGTGATTGTCAGCCAACTACACCACCATAAACGGCATATGTAATACATGCAGAGTAGAGACTGGTCCAGAGTAGAGACTTAACAAAAACACAAAACAAAACAGGACAAAACCCTCCAAACCCAAACATACTGGCATCAAGAAAATTCTGATTCATAACCACTCCAAGAGCATTTCCTATGTATTGCTAATATTTGTGGGAGCAATCTTTTCTTTTTTCCATGCATGAATTATTAAATATTGTCAGTCCACATGCTGAAAGCATTTTAAAGTAATGATCTCACATGAACTTGTGTCCCAAGCAACATATATAATTATTACAAATCTGGATTTTAGTCATTCATCCAATCATCTTGCCCAAGATTTCTACTATAACTTTCCCCCATTGACATCACACAGATAAAACTTTCATCTATATAGCATGACTCAGTACAAAATGTAGCAGAAGAACCAGCAGATCCCAATCTGAGCAATCTGACTCTCCCATCATTCCTCAAGGTCTGGGTCACGAGGCCCGCTCCCCTTAACTAAGTGGTCATTTGGAAAGTGGTTCATCTAACATTGCTACTCTGTCCTTTCTGCATTAAACATAATCTCTGTGACTCTCCCCCACTTCCTCCTTTAAAGTCTTTATGTCATGTCTCTGCTCCTACTGGGTTGAGTAAGCTAGTGGATGTTTATCTGAGAGCAGCAGCACTGGGGCTGGTGGTTCAGATTCATCCACTCATCAATTATTTATCATTTACCTTGCACGGGTCACTGCTTTGATTAGCGGCCATTTAGTGGAACTTAGAGCTTAATAAGGACTCCTAATGGCATGGTAAGGAAGACTGGCCTTGTACTCCCATAAACAATTACAGTCTCAGAAACCCACAGGGGGTCACCATGAGTCAGCATTGACACAATGGCTCAAGTTTTGTTTTTGGTTTGGCTTTCTTTTTTGTTTGTTTTTGAATGGGATGGTGGGTTATGCATTGGACTGCTAACCCGAAGGTCAGCAGTTCAAACCTTTCAGCCTCTCCTGGAGAGAAACGGAGACTGTTTCTGGAAAGATACACAGCCCCAAGAAGCACTTGACTCTGTCTTGTAGGGTCACTATGGGCCAGAGTCAAGGTGATGGCAGTGGGTGGTATAGAGGTTAAAGGGAAAGAAAGATTATACAAATGATTATACCAGAACAAATAAAAAGTGTGATATGTCTTCTGAGAGAAAAGCTACTGCATTCTTTGAAACAGTACAAGAAAAGGAACAGATTGAGATTGAGAGAGCAGGAAAGTTCTCATTTAGGAAGTGATTTAAGTTCAAGATTTAAAGCAATGGATAAGGATTAGCCAAGTTCCAGGGGAGTCCTGGTGTGATTTGTGCTGGCAGGAATGGCTTGAAGTAAGTTCTAAATTGAGCCTTTGAAAAATGCCTTCCTTCTCTCACCAAATGAGGAAAATATTTCTTAACTTAATCTGAAATTTAAAAACGTTCTCTATAAGGTTTTCTCGAATTTAGATAAACATCCATGCTAAGGACACCGTCCTCTGGACTTACAAATCTGCCCCAAACTTTGGACAACAACTAAAAATTCTGGATCTTCCCAAACTACCCTCAGTGCTAATAATTCACTCACAGAACACACAGAAAGTTAGCAAGACACATGATCACATCTTTGCTAGGAAAGGATAGAAGTTAGTCATGGTTAGTCAAGTTAGTCAAGAGATCTATTAAGCAAACTCTGTGAGGGTTTTGAGTGTCCCTTGATCTCAGGATGTGCTACCTAGTTGAACTGATCTATGATAATATACATAGACTATCGCCAACCCGGGAAGCTTCCCTCAGCTTCAGAGTTCTTATTGGGACTATATTCCATAGGCACTCAGGTATGATTGGTTGAATTGTCCATGTGACTAAACTCCATTTCCAAGCCCACTGCTTCCTGGATATCTGATGACCCAAAGACCGAACCTACTAAACACATGGGTAGTCTTTTTGCATGGCCAACTCTCATCCTAAGATTATTGGTGTGGTTGAAGGATTGACCATGAGCCAGGGGTAGCATAAGCTATCAGGCGTGGCTCAAGGGGCCCAAAAGACACTTTCATCACTTGTGAAATTCCAAAGATCCAGAAGTTCTCTCTCAGGAACAGGGACAAAGTCTGGACCTCTCTCTGGAGATCAAATTCTTTGCACTAGAGAGGTGCTTACTGGGGTCCTAGGGATTCAAAAATAAGCCTAATGGAATTATGAAGAAACTTTCCAAGAGAAGAAGTCCTTAACGGTTTCACTGTTCCTTTGCAATTTCACTTGGTAGTTTATCTTGGAACACTAATTGAGATGATTTTGTTCTTTTGCGTTCCCGTACTTTTTCTAGAAGCTAGAGAAAGGTATTGCAAACTTCTCTCTGTTGAGATAAGCCCAGGGTGGTGCAATGAAAAGATCAAGCAGCCAGCATTAAGGAGATTAGAAGGAAAGCCATGATGGGCCTTGAGTGGAATACTGGTCCAGATACTCCCTCTCAAACAGAATTGTTCAGCTAATGAAAGTCTTTGCAGGAAGTTTTAAAATTAAAGGGTCATAAAACTAAAGTGTGCACATACATATATACACACAAGAAGGACCATAGAATTAAAGTATATATACACACATGTTTTATAAATGGTTTATATATCTATTCCTTTATTATACTGGAAAATGTTGGTATTATCAAGGACGCTAATATGAAATCATGTACATTTACCTTTTTCTAATACCTTAAACTTTGCTGGAAGATACTTTTATTCAGTGTCTGACAGGATCCATTTATTTGAAGTACATTTTGATAAATTGAGCTTTAACACCTGATCATTCTTTAACCTGGTCTGTTGACTGGATCTGGGGCAAGGGGCTTTTTTTTTTTTTTTTTAAAGAACCAGGCTATCCATATGCTTACACAACCTCCACTATTCTTCTTGCCTAAATGAAAAAAAAAACACATTTATGTGTGGTCAGTTGTACATTGAGTTTTATTCCAAGTCCTCACGGTCACAGATTCTTTTGTCTCCTCTTCATTGATTTATTTACAGGTCTATAACACTTGAGGTCAAATCTAAGAGATCTCTCATGCCAGGCGACATTGTCAGAAAACAGCTAGCATTTTCTTTCCTGTAACTGACTGCACCGCTGTGGCAGTGTGCATGATATGTGAAGCTTCTGATCCTGACCAACATAAAATTGAGTCATGCTGTTTATTCTGTAGCTTCCAAGCAGGAATGCTCTTAAACTTTGTGACAATAAAGCAATTATATAGGTACAATTTTATATTATCTGACATCTTCATTTCCTTTATATGAAATAGATTTCATATAATCTGATCTGGAGCTCTGAAAACCATCAGAATCAAGTTGAAACTTGATCACTAAGAAATATAATCCCGTGCTTGATCTCTCACCCACTGACTCATGTACACACCACTCTAAATGATCTCAACGCTCTGTTTTGAAAGGATTTTTCTTCCCTTGGCATCTGATTTAATAATATTGAATCTACAATGGTACAGGAGTCAGAACTGAAAATTGCGAGCTTAAATTACTTAGTAAAAATACAGGTGGTGGTTTTTTTAAGCCTTCCTTTGGGTTCACGGACTGTATATATTTTCATTTTCTGCCTGAACTCCTTCGTGTGCTGTATCATTCGCTAGAGATCCACACAAACAGAATAAACAGAGCCGGTGTCCTCTGGAGCCATGCCTTGGGTAGATGCTCCTGGTGAGAGTCTTGGTTGGGCTTGTAGTCTTTTGTCTACCAGTGTGACCGAACCCGGAACAGCTTTCATTGCTTACTTCCTGATATTTTCTCCCGACGGCAGCGATTTCAAAGTACAGAGTTCCCAAGTGTTGCCTTGCATTTATGTAGAAAAAGAGCCATGCCGTGAGATTTCTTGGAAGAAGATGGAAAATTTCCTCCTTCAAGTGTCTTCCCTTTGGCCAACACACTATCAGTCCTTCTATAAGCATTGCTTGCTTTTTCATGCAACATTGGCTTGCTCATCGACAGTTCCAAACTACCAGCAGCTTTTTCAGAGAAAGATGACGCTCTCTGACCCCATAAAGATGTAAAGCTCTCAAAACCAGATAGAGGGCCTCTCCTAGTGGGAAATACTTTGAGGCAGTTTTTTTTTTTTTTTTTAAAAAGGAGCTTTAGTTACTGCTTCATAAGGACTATAACCAGGGTGGATGCCAATTTAACTTAACATATTTAAACTAGGGTTGCTGATGTCTCAAGGATGATGAAGCAAAGTGTTTAAAATTCTACGTCGGGATGCTAGGCAGACCCCTAGAGGTCAAGCTTCTGCAAGGGAGCATCTGCATTTATTTAATTATTTCCTCCTAAATATGTAGAAGAAGAAGTCCACTGTAGGCATTAGCCAAAAGCCTGGCTCCCAGCAGTGTCACAACACTAAGAGAGATGTTTTAACAACAGTTGCCGCGATACACTGATAGGGAGTTGCCAGACATTCAAGCCATATTCAGGAGATTTCTAGGAGTCAGAACCTACAGAAATGAGCTTGATACTAAATGGAGAGGTCAGGGTTGGAGACAAAACTTAGCATGTCATGTAACTGAGAGGAGTCACTGACTCCTGAATGAAGAGTGAACATGATAGTGGGACAAGAGGAAAGTAAAAGGAAATAGAGGAAAAAGCTAGGAGGCAAAGGACATATATAGAGGTCTGAATACAGGCCCGTACATATGTAAGTATATTTATATATAATGCTAGGGAGATAGCTGTCTGTACATATATTTATATATTAAGTATTAAGGTAGCATTAAGTATTACGTACTGGGCCTCTCCTCAAGGACTCCCTCAAAGCAGGAAGTACTTTGTTCTAATAACCTGGCATTCTGTGATGCTCACCTTCCCGACAGGATCACAAGACATACTGGGTGCATAAGCAAATGTGATGAAAAACCTGATGGGGGCCTGGTTATCAAAAGAGATAATATCTGGGGTTTTAAAGGCTTGAAGATAAATAAGTGACATTTATCGGGGAAG
This sequence comes from Nesogale talazaci, assembly GCA_004026705.1. Lineage (NCBI taxonomy): Eukaryota > Metazoa > Chordata > Mammalia > Afrosoricida > Tenrecidae > Nesogale > Nesogale talazaci. The sequence goes on from PVJH01017993.1 coordinate 22,969, forward strand.
CAACAAAGTCCGCCAAAGAAGCACACCAGCCTGTGAAATCATGAGGTGTCAATAGGATCAGGTATCAGGCCTCAAAGATCCAGAACAAAAAATCATATGACTGTGAATGAGGGGGAGGGTGGAGTGGAGACCCAAAATCTATCAGTAAGAAATATCTCCTTACAGAAGGGTTGCAAAGAAGAAATGAGCCGGTCGCAGTGCAGCATGGCACCAATGAAGCATACAACTTTCCCCTAGTTCTTTAATGCTTCCTTCCCCTGCACTATCTTAACTCTAATTCTACCTTACACATCTGGATAGACCAGAACATGTACACTGGTACAGATAAGAGCTGGAAACACAGGGAACCCAGGAAAGATAACCCCCTCAACACCAATGATAGCAATACAAGGCGGGGAAAGGGGATGGTGGGAGGAGAGAGGGGGAATCAACCACAAAAATCTACATATAACCCCCTCCCAGGGGAATGGACAACAGAAAAGTGGGTAAAGGGAGACATTAGTCAGTGTAAGAGATGAAAAAAAAATTATAAATGACCAAGGATTCACAAGGGAGGGTGGGTGGAGGAGGGAGGAAAAAAAAGAGGAGCCAATTCCAAAGACTCAAACAGAAAGAAAATGATTTGAAAATGATGACTGAGACAAATGTATGAATGTGCTTGACACAATGGATGCATGTATGGGTTGTGATAAGACCTGTAGGAGCCCCCAATAAAATGACTTAGAAAACCCAATCTTTGCATGTCTTTGATGCATAGATGGTATTTAAAGCTAATATATATGGGAGATGTATTTTCTTGGGGGGGAAATAAAGTTAATGAAGTGATGAGAGCTTGAACTAGTCTTAGCCATGCCAACATAAAAATGATGAGCAGAGAGACAAAGAAAAGCAGCCCAAAGAAAGGGTAGCTTGTAAGGAACCAGTGACTAATGGTTAGGAGATAATTGCTAGCATAACATGCTACATAATTGAAAGGTTGGTGGTTCGAATTCACCAGCTACCCTGCAGGAGAAAAATATGGCAGTCTGATTCTATAAAGACGACAGGCTTTGAAATACTATGAGGAATTATGCTCTTTTCCAAGGAATTGGAAACAAACTGCGAATTCGTAGGACAAAGACTGGACTTTCCACCCCTGTGAACAGTTAGTCTTGGGATCCCACTGGGGGTTGCTGTGGGGGAGGCAGTATCGACTCCGTGGTAGTGAGTGAAGTGAACGTTGGGCTTCTCCCTTGAGTACCATTGGTTCTTGATCATATGCTATCACTTAAAATGGTTGAACATGATTCATACAGGAAATCGGTGTATTCCTTCTCTCTTCTTTTGATGCTTCCTGCATCGTTCAAGAACTTTGATGGAGTAGCGGTTACTTGTCTGGCTGCTACCTGCAGGATCAGCCATGGGAAACCACTCGCTGATCCTTGGGATAAAGATAAGGTGTTCTATTCCCGCAAAGGGTTCCAGTCTGGGGATCTCATAAAGGTAACTCTATGCTGTCCTCTAGGTTTGCTATGTCAGAATCAGTTCAATTTCAGTGAGCTTTGGTTTTCTTTGTTCAACATTTTGTCCATAGAATCCTTCAATAGTGCAACTCGGGGCTTGATTTTTTTTCCTGTCAGTTCTTTCAGCTTGAGATATGCTAAGCATGCTTTTTTTTTTCTTTTCAGTTTTCTAACTCCAAATCTTTGCACATCTCATCACGGTACTTTACTTTGTCTTCTTATGCTGCCCTTTAAAAATTTTCAGTTCAACTCTTTTGATTCATCATTTCTTTCACTTGCTCTAGCTGCTGTATGGTCAGGAGGAAGTTTCAGAGTTTCTTCCGACATCCACTCCAATCTTTCTTCCTTGTCTTTTTCATGACCTTCATTCTTTCTTGTATGATATTCTTGATGTTTTTTCATAGCTCATCAGGTCTTCTGTCACTCATACTTAATGATTCCAGCCTATTCTTGAGCTGTTCTTAAAATCCAGGTGGAATGTGCTCAAGGTTGTATATTGGCTATTGTGGACTTGTTTTCCTTTTCTTCAACTTTGATCTGAACTTACACATGAACAATTGATGTTCCATTCTACATGCAGCCCCTGACTTTATTTTGGCATTTGATAACAGGCTTTTCCTTCATCTCTTCCCACAGATATCAGTCAATTTGATTTCTTTATATTCCATCTGGAGAAGTCCACATGTGTAGCCACCATTTATCTTGTTGACCAAGGTATTTGCACTGAAGAAGCTGAGTCGGATCTCTAGCGGACAGTAGTTCAGGTTTCAGAAATGACTACCATTTTGACTTGCACTTTGAAAAGCCTTCCCAACCTATCCAAATGGGCCCTCAGACTTTCCATAAGGCCACCGAGCTGCTCCTTCCAGCTTCAAATCGCACAAGCCACCCAGACCAAGACAAAGGAGACCTTAGCCACGCCCCACGTGAAGAATGTCGTGGTGGTCGCAGGTGTTCGAATTCCCTTTTCGTTGTCTGGCACTTCATATAAAGAATTGATGCCACATGATTGAGCCAGAGCTGTCCTTTTGGGTTTGTTGCATCGAACCAACGTCCCAAAGGAACTTATTGATTATCTCATCTTTGGCACAATTATCCAGGAAGTGAAAGCAATCAATGTGGCCAGAGAGGCAGCTCCGGGAGCTGGCTTCCCCGACGAGACCCCTGTGCACACCGTCACAATAGCCTGCTTCTCTGCCAATCAAGCTATGACCACAGGTGTTGGCTTGATTGCTTCTGGCCAGTGTGACGTGGTGGCGGCTGGTGGGGTGGAGTTAACGTCTGATGTCCCTATTCGTCACTGGGGGAAAATGCGGAAAACGATGCTGGATCTCAATGAGGCTGAGACTCTGGGGGAGCGGCTGTCACTGCTCTCCACATTCTGATTTAATTTCCTGGCACCCGAGCTTCCAGCAGCAGCTGAGTTCTCCACCGGTGAGACCATGGGCCACTCTGCGGACCGCCTGGCCCCTGCCTTTGCTGTTTCTTGGACAGAACAGGATGAATGAGCACTGCCATCTCACAGGCTGGCTAAGAAAGCACGGGATGAAGGGCTCCTTTCTGATATTGGCCCCTTCGAAGTCCCAGGAAAAGATACAGTTAATCCGCCCTTCCTCGCTGGGGCAGATGGACAAGCTGGAACCTGCTATCATCAAGCCCTACAGAACCGTGACAACTGCAAATCCTTCTTTCCTTGCTGATGGCACTTCTGCGGTGCTGATTATGTCCGAGGAAAAGGTTCCAGCCATGGCCTATATTCCAAAGGCATATTTGAGGGATTTCGTGTACGTGTCTCAGGATCCTAAAGACCAACTGTTAATGGGCCCGACACGCGCACCTCCAAAAGTTCTAGAAAAGGCAGGATTAACAATGACTGATATGGATGCTTTTGAGTTTCATGAAGTTTCATGAAGCTTTCTTGGGCCAGATTTTGGCTAATTCTAAAGCCATGAATTCTGATTGGTTTGCAAAAAACTACATAGATAGGAAAAGCATGGTTGGAGCACCTCCTCTAGAGAAGTTTAACCCCTGGGGAGGATCACTGTCCCTCGGATACTTGGTCATGGCTGCCGCCAACAGGCTGCGAAAGGACAGAGGCCAGTATGGCTTGGTGGTGGGCAGCTTGCGCGGCAGGTGGGCAGGGCCATGCAATGATAGTTGAAGCTTATCCAAAATAAAAGATCAAAAGGAGGTGAACCGACGCTTCTGTGAACCACTCACACTAGGCAATGTCATTTCAATGCATAAATAAACAATGTCTGTTGTTCCAGCTCCTCTCAGGAAAGCAACATGTGTGGTCCTCTGCTGAATGTATTCTCATTAAGCTTTGACAGTGGTCAGAGCTTTTCCATGATCATGGTTTATTGCTCTTTCGGGGATTTCTTAGTCACCAGAATGACATGTTGGGTTTGTTTTTTATTTTGGTCTCTAGTTTTCATTAAACACTAAGCCAGTGGTTGCAGTATGGGAAATCTGTTAGCTAGGGTTTGTGAACTCATTTATATTTGTGTCCTGAATTTAAATGTTTTTTACAAAATACAAGCCAATATGCCTAAATTATGAACAGAATGAAAACCACACTGAAAACTAACAGTCCATGTTTAAACACATAAATAGCATCTTGGCTAACCTGAATAAAATGAAGAGTGATTTAAAAAAAAGAAGAATATGTTGGTCTTAAAAAAATCTATCCTGTGATTTCCAGCATCATTTTTATCACCAAAGTCAGATTTTTCTACTACCCTTCCTCCCTCTTTGTTTCCATCTTTGGAATTTCAACTGTCAATAATTGTCAATGCATTCTGATCTCAGGTTTAACCCATTTCAGGCAGAAGAAACTGGTAAATTCTTTAGTTTCTCTATCACTAGCTTTAGTGGTTGGTTCAGGATTTGAACAGTAGTTGCATTAACTAGATTTTCAGGCAGGTATAGAGATATTATCACATCAGACACAGCATTGTACTTCAAGGTAGATCTTGAAAAGTTCTTTCTTTTTCTTCTTTAGTATAATGGATGCCATACCATTCCTCTTTACTTTGGCATTTCTGACATAGTCAAAATATGACTGTCTGATTTTAAATGGCCAATAGCAGTCCATTTCAACTCATTAATTCCTAGGCCATCTATCTTTATGCATTCCATTTTATTTTTGACAGTATTCAATTTTCCTAGGTTCATTCTTTGCATATAACCCACGTTCTGATCATTAATAAATGTTTGCAGGTGATCATCCTCATTTTGTTTGTGCCCCATCAGAAAGTGAAGAAAAGAACCAACAAATCGATCTTGGAAGAAGTTCAACCAGAATGCTCCTTAGAGGCAAGGATGATGAGACATCTTCACCTCATGTCCGTGGGGCGTGTTGTCAGGAGAGACCCATCCCTGGTGATGGGGCCAGGATGCTTGGTGGGGCAGCGAAAAAGAGGAAGACCTTTGACAAGATGGCTTACCACAATGGTTGCTTTGTTGGGCTCAAACAAATACCAGTTGTGAGGCGGACACAGGACCAAGAAGGCAGCGTTTCCTTCTGTTGTAGATAGGGTCTCTATGAGTCGGAACGGAATGGATGACAACAACCACCACAGCAGCAGCAAATGGACATCTGGACAGTTTCATCCAGCTAACTTGACTTTGGAGAGGCAGGCTTACCCAGTCACATTTTGAGCACCTTCCAATCTGAGGACCTCACCGCTGTATCTGGAAATGTTCTGCTTTTATTCATATGGTTTTCAGTGGCTTGATCCTCACAAGTGGACAGCCTAATTTTTTCTTTGTGGTTTGTTCTTAGCCTGGAAGCTCTGCAGAAGTCTGTTCACTGTGCATGACGCTGCTAATGTTTGAAATATTGAGATACTGGTGACATCTCACCCTGCTTGGCTCTGCTAATATTTAAAATACTGAAATACTGGTGCCCTATCTGCCCACATTGCAGCAACACGTAAGCTATGAGTACAAACAGACAGATAGAAAAGTGGTAGGGGTTTCTCATACATATTATAAATCCACCATGCTTAAGCAAAAGTATTGATTTATCCCACTAACCTATACTTTCTTCGGCTTCAGCAAACCATATCACAATATGCCCAATTGCTTAGGCTAAATACCCAGAAGGTATTGTTTATTCCTTTCTTTCTCCTTTGTCCTCTTTTCCCCCTTTTAATTATGAGAGAATCCTATTAATTTTATTGTCAAAAGGATAGAATTAACCTCAAAGGATAGAGGCAGTACAGAGACCTGAATGAGGAGCGATGGGTTAGCGGTGGAGTTTGAGTACAGGCTGCAGGTGCTCGTAGCACACCGTGAGCTGACAGCACAGACGTAGGTGGCGGAGTCTCCGGGTTGGGAAGCTGAGATATGAAGGGAACTGTGATTCCCTTGGGCGTTTAGCGTGGCACGGAATCTCCCCCTCGTCTTCATTTCTAAGCTTAGTATCAGCAAGGAGGCAGCTCTTCCTTCCGGAGTCTGTTGTATCCACTGTAAGGTGGTCATTCCCGTGGAGTAACTGCAGTTGATGGTGAGGAACTCTCCCTCCTGGGCACTCAGGGATGGGGGACTCTGTTTCACTTCATTCTTCACACTTATCCCTCTTCTAGAAAATACTGTCCAACACAGAATCATACCGTTAATGCAACATTTCTGATAAAGTTCTCTCCTTTACATAGTTCCTAGACAAGATCTCAGATGAGATACTTGGAACCCTTTTGACCCCCTCCCTTTAGCTTTGTGTTTCTCATCTCCAGAAGCTCTTCAACTTACCACTTAGGTGAAGGCCCAAGACAGCCAATAATACTCGCCAGGTCTCCATCTTTTTTTTTTTTTTTACTGCAGTGGAGGCTTGCCGAGATCTCTGCTCTACGATTTGGCAAACATGTCCTCGCTCAAGAGTCCCTCATTGCCATGTAGCTTTGTACACAGTATCAGTACATCTGCTTTAAAAATCAAAGGAGGTTCTAAGCCCATTCAAAAAACACAAATGCGGTTGTAGACTTGTCAGGGCTAGCTGCACAATGAACCACTCATGATTTTTTAAAATGCCCACATTGCCATCTAGTGGCAAAGTGTGCCTTCATTGATTATTTAGGTCAGTGTTTCTTAACCACCATTTAATACAATTCCTCACAGTGTAGTGACCCACACCATATGATTATTTTCTTCTTTCTCCCCACCCCCATACAATTATTATCATTACCACTTCATAACTGTAATTTTGCTACTGTTATAAATCGGGCGGCCCCTGTGAAAGGGTTTTTCGACCCTCAAAGGGGTCACCACCCACAGGTTTGAGAATGGCTGATTTAGGTCAAATACTAGTGTCCTCAGGGCTAGGACTGAGGTGGAGAATAGAACATCTAGCGAGTCTCTGATTTCACCCAGCTACGCAGGATCAATTTGCCAGAGCAGGTGACAACCCCTGTGACAACCCATGGACAACTCTCTCTCTCTCTCTCTCTCTCTCTCTTTCTCAGGCTGACCTTTATCTTGGGTTCTTTAGACCATCTTTCTACCAGCCTACTTCAGACACCTTGCCTAGTCTTCTCTTTGGACTACAATATTTTTCCTTTTCAAATATGTTTCAGTGATTGCTTTTTTTGCCAGAATCTTACTTTATTCAACTTGTTTCCCTAATCTATGACTGTCATTTATTATTTTTTCAGTGTTTTTTAAATCACACTCTGAAGGATTTTGAATCTCTCTCTCTCTCTCTCTTTCTCTCTCTCACACACACATGCAACCATTGAGTAGACTCTGGTTCATGGTGACTTTATAAGGACAGTGGGTTTTCCTAGACTGTAAATCTTTAAGGGAGTAGAAGGCCTAGGCTCTCTCCTGTGGAGCGATGGGTGGTTTCAAACAGCTCACCTTGCGGTTAGTAGCCCAAGGTGTAAGTGCCATGCTAGAGCTCGTAGTCATTTCATATTTTGGGACTTCACTCTGGGGGAGAAAAAAGAAGTTATCTGCTCCTGTAATGATCTATAAAGTCTTGGACACTCTACACAGGGTCCATATGCTTCAGAATCTAGCTTCTACACACATTGGAAGTGACCCTTAAGAGATGGATTTAGAGACCATGTTTGTGTCAGACAATCAGACAATCAAATTTATCAAATCGACTCTGATCCCTGGTCATGTCATGGGCTGTGCCCTGAGCTGGTTACCAAGAGGCCAGCTGTTCAACCATCAGAGGAGCCATCTCGGTGGGAGAATGCTGAGGCCATCAACTCCTGTAAATAGTCTTGGGAGTCCACAGGAGGGCTCTACTCTGCCTGGTAGGGTCGCTGATGGTGTTTATGCCACGTGACTGTTTGATCGGGATAATGAATTAGAATTAGAAGTATAAATGTACTTGCTAAAGAGTAATTGCTTCTTGCGCTATAAAACCAGGTGCTACCTGAATCAGGGTCACGCGTTCATTTTTATGATGCTTCACGTCGAAACATAAGACTATTCCCATTGCATTTCATCTCAGCCATTTTCGTTCAACTTCCTGGTTGGTGGAGATGAGTGTCACTCATTTTTTGATATGGCAGATTAGCTGCCTATCTCAATATTGCACAGTTTGCATCTTTTGAATTCGCACACGCAGAGTGCGAACAGACCAGGATGAAGGACTAAATCCTGTGGTGTCATAAATAGAGGCATTTCTCTTCACTGACTCTTTACGTATGGCCATTCTTTCTGCGGCAACGTGACAAAGAGAACAGGATTTGCACGCCAATAAACCTTAGCTCTGCCCATTACTAAGTTTAGGTCTTGAGAAATAGCCACCATGCTCTAGTCTTCAATTTCCTCAAATGGGGGTAATAACGTCAAGCGTATAGTTTAATGTTAAGGATTACAGATAACACTGGGAGTTAACGAGGTGTGGAAGAGCTCAAAAGGACTAGGTACTCCACATGAGAAAAGGTTCTGGAAGATATAGGCCAGACATTCCCTTTTTCTGTGTACTTCTTTCAAAAGTCAGTTAGCCAGCATACCTCAGGAAGCCTGCAGGCACCTTCCCCTCTCCCATCCCCATTTCCTTTCATAGCACGCTCCCAGGAGTAGCATTCTTCCAAGCTCATCCACAGAATAATTTATTAAATGACTTCGGCTTTATGACGAGCAAATTAATATTCAAAGGGTCTTGCTATTATCTTGTGCCTGTTAAAGCATGGTTTTGTAAATGTCAATCAATCAGCCCTTGCTGGTAAGGTCCCGGGATCCTCTGTAGCTAAGGCTCTGTGAAGTTTCCTTTTGCTGCAGGATTGTGGGGGATCTTGACAGGGTGCCTTTCCTCCTCAGATCATCTTCTTCCTTCAGTACCCATTTCAGTTGTCACAGAAGCTCCACTTTTCTCTTTGACAAACATGTTACTATTGTTATCAGCTATGGAGAGTTGACTTTTACTCACCGGGACCCAACCTCCTGACGCCTTCTTGCCTACGATGGAAGCAGAATACCAGGCCTTTCTTCCTGGAGGTGCTGGGTGGACCTGAAGGACCAGATTTCCAGTTAGTTGTCAAAGGTGTGAATGGCGTCCCCAGGACTCCTTGAACAAGGTATCAGGGTTAAGAGTACAAGCTGTGAACCAGGCTGCCTGGCTCTGAATTGGTGTTGTAATGGTTAGGCAAGGTCAGCAGTTTGAAATCACCTCCATTCCTCTAGAGAAAGGTTAAGCTTTGTACTCCCGTGCAGTCAGTCTCAGAAACCCACAGGGCAGTTCTGCCCTGTCCTGCGGGGTCTCCATGCGTCAACGTTGACCGATGGTAGTGAGTTTGGGTTTTTGAGTCTTACTCTGTGTTCTTGAGTGCAAGCTGATTTCTCTGGGCCTATCTTCAATATGATGTTATGTACCCACTTCGTGGGGTTGTAGTCAATGTTAGGTGACTTACTATATAGGATGCATTCAGTCTAAGGTCTTTTTGTTTTTTCTTAACAAGACAGACATTTACCTTTCCTCATGCGGCAGCTCCCTGTTGATCAGGACTATTTTTCTTGCTTTACTTTTCTTTCTTTCTTTTAACTTCTTATGTGAAGTCCACGAAGGTTCAGCTCTTCAGTTTGGCGTTCAAACAACTCATAGACATTGTGTCTCATCTCTGTGGTTGCAATTCTCTCTTGTTGCAACATCCCTTGTCACACTCCATCCCTGAGTCCCATTCCCACTCTTCCTTCTTTCCCAACTCATCTAAATCCTGCCTGTGGGTAAATGCTGCCTTCTTAATCTCGAACAATAAGTTAGTCTAAGGTGGGAGCATCTTACTATCTAGTGCTTTGTTCCCCTTACAGTCTTATCTATTGTTTGGCTCAAATGTGAGGCCCGGGTCTTAGTTCACTTCCAGATCTGATAGGTGAGTGGGGGTCATAGTCTCAAGGTTTTCACCAATCTCTGTCTGAACGATAGTCCTGCTTTTTGGTGTGTGATTTGGAGCTCTGTTCTACATTTGCTTTCCCACTCTATTCAGAACAATTAGTAGTCACAGGTGGACATCATCTACTTGTTTTGGCCTCAGTCTCAGAGAGATGGAGGGTTGCTGGATCCCCTAGACCATTGGACTCATTGTTTCCATGTGTGTCTGTTCTTCTTTTCATCACCTTTTCCCTCTGAATAGGCAGAGACCCATAGTTGCACTTTAGATGCCCACTCACAAGCTCTTAAGGCCTCAGTCGCACCCAAGTGGAATATAGAACATTGTCTCTGGGAGCTATGTTGTACCAATTGACCTTGGTGTCCCCTGAGACTATGATCCTGATCTCCAGACCCGGCAACTCCTTTCCTCGATATATTTGGTTGTAGCTAAGACACTGCCACAACTTTGTCCCCGGAATGCTCTATCACATTTGTTGATACATTTTCAGCCAAGATAAAAAAGCAAACATCCTCTGTCACACTCACTCTCCCTCCCACACCCATTCAGCCTGCATGTAGATCCATGTACCTACTCATAGATCTGTCTTGGAGGAAGTATAGCTAGGGTGCTCCTTAGAGGCAGCGAGTACTTTGAGTCACATACTTTGGGTGTGTGGTCAGGAGAGACCAGTTTCCAGAGAGGGACAGCATGCTGGGTAAAGTGGGAGGAGCAGCAAAAAAGAAGAAAGCCCTCATGAAGATGGATGGGCACAGTGGTTGCCACAATGGGCTCAGACATCAGAACGAAGGTGCAGAAGGTCACAATGAGTTGGAACCACCATGATGGGACCTAAGAAGCTTGCAGGTCACCGATACGGTAGGGTTATGTATATATTAGTATCTACTCATGTTGCCTTTCACTTTAGCACACCTCCCAGGGTCTAACTATACCCCCCTTGTTTTTTTTTCTAACTTACCTCTTATTGTATATTGCCTTCCTCTTCAGCCAAGTTATAACTCCCTCACTCGCTAGTTTTGCAGTTACACGATTCCCTGTTTTTACTTTGTAATTAGCTTTCTTACAAATTACTATATCTGGTTATCCATTTTCAGTTCTTGTAGATTTATTATCTTTTGCAGTGATTCCTCTATATCTTGGTTTACTTGTGGGTGGTGCTGTCATGTGTCTCAGGTTCTTGTCTACTGTTCTTGGTCTCCGGCCCAAAGAACTCCCCTTAGTATTTCTTGTGAGGTTGGTCTAAGGTTTACACAGTCCTTTAGTTTCAGTTGATCTAGAAATGATCTAAGGTCATCATCTATTTGTGGGACAATGTTGTGGTATATGTGATTCTTGGTTGGCAGTGCTTTTTCTTTCATAGTTTTACATGCCATCTATATTGGTTGCTTTTCTTGCTTGCATAGTTTCTGCTGAGAAATCCCAATTAAGTCTTAATTGGTTCTCTTTGTAGGTTATTCCTGCCCCCCCTGCCCCCTGCCCCTGTCTCCTACCCTGCCCAAACTTCTCTCAGGACTCTTTCCTTGTCTTTGATTTAGAAAGTTTATGATATGCCTTGGTGATTTTCCTTTGGGGTGTAACCTTTGGGGTTCCTTCAGCTTCTTTAATGCATGTCTTCTTGTCTGGGGAATTTTCTTCTAACAACTCTCCAACAACTTTCTCTGTGCTCTGTTTGGTCTGTTCTGCTTTGAAATTCTGATCACACACAGTTATTTGGTTTGATGGCATCTCACGTACTTCTTAGCTTTATTTGGATTTTTTTTCATTCTTTTTTCCTGATTGTTTCTCTAGTAGATTAGTTGTGAGATATTTGTCTTCGAGGTCACTAACGCTGCCTTCTCCGGGAGGGTGTGGGGGAACACGGGAGAATCCCATCATCCTTATTGCCACCCACCAGCATATGCCTGCGTTGTCAAGCCTCTGCCTCTCAGAAAAATTCAAGGGAGCCATGCTACACTAAAGCTGCCTGACAAGTCTGTCTTTCTTTTCCTTTTCCTTTGTTCTTCAGTTTGTTCTCCTGATTGGTGTTCAGTCCATTTCTCTGTCCATTCCTCTGAAGTTCAGGGTTCCACAATGATCAATTACATCTGTTTGACTTGGTCTTTTCTACCTTTGATATAAGGGTGTACACAGGGCTGTCGAGTGTGCCATCTTGATGGAAGTCTCTCTGCTTTGCTCTACTCCATAATTTTCAGTACTTGTTAATCGTTAGTTATTACTATTGATAGTAAAATTGGGTGTGTTATAAATGTCACTCACCAAAGGGTAATTTGCTACTTAAAAGTTTTCATGACAATAAGAAATGAAATTGTCAAATGGCTTGCAAACATTTAAGTCTAGAAGATTCTTAAATTCAGAAACCTTAATTGCCTATTTAAGTGGTTAGCTCCTTCTGGCTCATATGAATCAGTGCTTTATTTGTTAATAGTATCTGTTAATAATTCTTTTCTAGAATTTTGGTGAGTACTAACTCATCTTTGCTGTGTGTGTGGGCTTAAGACTTTCTTATTTTCCTTTGTTTTTCACAGATCTACCCCACGCCTCTCAACTTATGCTTGCAAATTCTTTATCTAATTTGAAAATACATCCAAAGGGTCTCGATCATGTTGAACCCCTCAAGGTTCTCTCTCATTTTTTTTTTTGGGGGGGGCATCACTGCTCTCCGGCGGTGGGAGTAGGAGGCCCAGCCCCACTGCTGGAATTGAACCTCCGTCCCAGTGGGCCGCAGTCCCGCGCACAACCACTACGCCGCCGGGGCTCAGCCCGGTTCTCTCTCATTTGATCGCTTATCATTTTACATTTCCCCTCATGTCTTTCTCTCTCAGATTGAGACTGTGTATGCTTACTGGAGCGTAGAGAAGGTAACCTGGGGTTAAGGGTTTCTATCTTTGCTCTTGGAGTTTGAGGGTGGCATAAACACTTAAGCCCTTGGCTCCTTGCTGAAAGGTGGGTGGTTGGAGCCCACGCAGGGCTAGCTCAGAAGGCAGGTCTGGCAATGTGGTTCTGAACGGTCACAGCCCGGAGAGCTCTTTGCCCCTGTGCAAACACGGGGTGCCAAGAATTTGAACAAACTCAACAGCCTTTAGAAACAGCAACGTGTCTTTCTCTGTTCGCTCCCTGCACAGTTTCATTGTCCTTCAGATGTGAATAAATTCCCACCCCCTCCTTTCTCAAACCTTTCTAAAATAGCCTTCCCATTTCTTTGAGCTTTCACTTCACCCCGAGTTTTCAGTTTCTAATGCTCTTTTTGAAGGCCCATGGTGTCTTCTCTCTCTGTCTCTGTGTGAGAGCGTCCGCATTTTTATAATCTTTAATTAAAATCTAAGTGAGTGCACCTCCTGTGAGGCCATGGGCTTCATTAGATGATTCAGTCTTTCATCTTCTTATTGAGGTTGCTTGTAATGGAATAGTGAGGATTGAATTTCTTAGAAGATTCTTATTCCATTAGCTCAGTGGTTCTCAAGCTTCCTAATGCCTTGACCCTTTAATACCGTTCCTCAGGTATAAACTTATTTTCCAACCACATAAACTTATTTTCATTGGTACTTCATAACTGTCATTTTGCTACTGCTATGAATCAGGCAACCCCTGTGAAAGGGTCATTCCATCCCCAAAGGGGTCGCAGCCCACAGGTTGAGAACGTCTGCATTAGCTATAACCTTATTTTGAATTTTGGATAATCTTTCATCTCTAAACTGTGTTAGAATTTCCTTCCTCTTTATGCTGGTACTCAGTGTAGGTAAAGGAACGGCACATCATTGATTTCCAAATACCATAAAATATGTCATGACTGGGCTAATAATTCAGATTCGTTAAATAAAAGGATTAAAAATTAAGGTGCAAGCAATATGATTAGAAAATGTACATAGGCGCCCAGATCGATGTGATGCCATTGTGCCCTTCCGAGCCGCACCTACGCCTCGCCAGAGGAGGGACGGACATTCACGGTGAAGTTGAAATGGGATCGCTCTCTCGCTTTGTCCTCTAGCCTCTTAATGCCACCCGGTGGGTAGGGACCGGGGTGCAGAACCCGGCTTGACCGCGCACACTCGCTCCTGTCCTTGCCTCAGAGGTGTGGGCTTGTGGGTGTGTGGCGTCCGTTGACCCAAGTGGCCATCCGCGCTCGTGTTCTTGGCAATGGGCCTTCCCCGAGGGAGGAATGGTCTGTCCTTTCTGCTGCACGTCATGCACCTGCCGAGGTCTGCACGGGGTGTGCCTGGACCGGCTCTTTGCGGTGCCCCTGGAGCGCTCCAAGGCGTCCCCTCAGGTGATCGAGGCCCAGCGGAAAAGAAAGAGAAAAGAAAGGAAAATGTACGTATGATAAAATTTTTCTGATTTTTCTAAAGCGTACACATATTTAATTCCTGAAATAAATAACCAATGAGGTGACACAAGGCAGATATCCAATATCTATTACATTAAAGACACGAACAGCTAAACATGTTGTGAAAAAAACCATCGATCTTGTTAGGAATTCAGTAAATTAAAATGACACAACGTGGAAATAACTATGACAGGTGACAAATTATGCCTTTTTGTTTGGTGTCTGTGTCAGAATGGCCTTGTCGTTTTAGCTTCAGACAGTGTTGAGACTTTATTTGAGAAAGCTAAACCCAAGGGAGTGGGAGCGAGGGGAAGGTGAGGAAGGAAACATGTAAAGTGTCTCCATGAGGCACATTATTGGACTGGCCACCACCTTTTCTAAAAGCTGCCCAGACTTCCTAGGTGGTTCTGCAGGAGTGTTTACGGCACAGTACATAGGGCTTTTTGGAACCACTCACGAAGCACAGAAAACAATATACTTGGCCTCCCGGCTCCTTCCTGTTTTCATTTTCCCACAGGTCAACATTAATCCCACTCGAAATCCACTTCCCTTCATGTCCCCGATGCACCATTTAGCCCCTTAGTAACTCGCAGAAAGCCAGGCCCACATTTCATGGAACACTGCATCATCTGATCCTGACACCAAGGGGTAAACAGCAGTCATGCCCGTCGGTACAGTCTTATCTGTAGAAGGAAACTGGATTACTGTTACTGCTGAAAGGGGCCACGCTGCAGTATTGGCTGTAGTTGTGGCCATGTCACTTTGTGCTCAGTTGTACAACGTGTCTGCTGAACCATTGCTTTTCCCTCTGCTGTACGCCTCTGATCTCAGTCAAAAGAAGGACTAGCGGGATGCGTGAAGTTCTTTTCTCAAATCAAGAGCGTGGTAGCCTTTTCGTAAGTGGATATAAGCCACTGTGCCCCTCCCCCTTCCCACACACTAAATCAAACTCCTCACTGCTGGCCTTGTGTCTCCGGCCCATCTTTTGCTCCACGGTGCCACTCTCGAGATGGTCTCCCTCCCAAAGCGGTGGTCCTGACCAAATCTCTCAATGTTCAATGAACCAATGAAAGACTGGAGGATAACTACTAAGTGGCCTATGTAAGCCTTTTAAAGATTATATAAGACACATTTCTTCTTATTTTTGTTTCTCTGTTTTATCTCTGTGTGGAGTTGGAAGAAGAGATCAAATGTCAGCCTGTATTTGAGAGAACATGAAAACGAATATTGATGTTTATACTGCCTTGGAAGCAACAAGGTAAACATGATATTAAGTGTTTTATTTCAAGATGTGTCCTTGTCAGAGGACACCAGCCTCCAACAACCCCAGACCCAGAAGGTGCAAATATATGGCGATAATTTATAAAGCTTTTAGTAAAGCATAGAAGATAAGAAAGATAGGAGAGAGAGAGAGAAATAAAGGAATCAGCCACATTTTATGGTAGCATGCTCACCTCAGCTCCTTTTGATAGTCCATATGAAACTGGGGGAGATGAGAGGGAGCCTTTACTACCTTAGGCTATTTATAGGTATGCCTTAGTACAGGCATATTCAGTAGTTAACATGTGCCACGAGATGGGTGGTATCTACATTTAGGTCCCTGGGGAAACTTGATATCTGTGCTCAGGGAAGCTATTAGAGAGGTTGGTGTAACAGCTGGCAGAGAGAGCAAAAGGATAGTGTCTGCTTCTTCAGCAGTGGTTTTCAACCTTTGTGTCAGTCCGGGTAGGCTAGAGGAACAAATTTCATAGACATGCATATGGATATAAGGAAAAGGTTTATATACAAGAGGAATAGGACACTGAGAAAGCATCCTAGCCCAGTCCAGTTCAAAGTCATAAGTCTAATATTAACCCATATGCCCAATATCAGTCTATAAAGTCTCCTTCCAATTCACAAAGTCACAGGCCAGTGGGTGCAGAGTCCCGGCGCCGACAGGGGTCTTCCCATGGCTACTCGCCTCCAGGGCTCAGGGTCCATCAACAGCATTCCGTGGTGGCAGAAGCAACTCATTGCTGGCAGGGGTCCCCTCAAGGGCTCTCCAGCTTCAGAGGTCTGGTTCCATCAGGGCAAGGCCGTGTGGCTTCTCTTCTGGTTCCTGCAGCAGCTCGGACACTGCCATCTTGTCTTGTCCGTAATTCCTTGTCTCTGAGACTAACTCCCAACAACTGGAGAAGATAACTTCTTATCTTCACAAGGGAAATATCGCGGATTTCCCAAAAGTCTCAGAAGAAAGCCATGCCCACACGGAGGCCTCATTGGCTACTCACTGGCTATCTCCAGATTAACGGGCTAGACTCCACCCCTACATCTCAATCATGAAATTAACATAAGCACGTAACTGCCACAGCCTTCTTTATGCTTCAATAGAGTGCCTCAGGTGGTAGGGATCGCTCAACCATAAAATTATTTCTGTTGCTACTTCATAACTGTCATTTTGCTACTGTTATGAATCGTCATGTAAATATCTGATAGGCAGGGTGTATTTTCATTCTGACAAATTTACCATCATGAAAGCGAGTGTTTAATCACAAAACAATATGTCATTATATATTGTGAAATATTTATTTCTAATTACAAATAAATAAAATTTTGTCTTGAAGAATGGGGTAGCATGGGTAACCGTCTTCACACCGGATACTTGTATGTGGGCATATCTGCATGTGGGAGGACCTGCTTAGAGATGTGAGAGGAGCACTGTCTCAGATCCTAAGACCACTGGAAATATGTGTTTTCTGATGGTCTTAGGCAACCCCTGTGAAAGGGTTGTTTGACCCTTTCAAACTGTTAGGATTAATTAGGGGAGAATCAGTGGGAATGATCTTTAAAGCAGGATAATGTACTTGGACTTCACTTTCAACTTACTGAAGTAGAGGCCTTCCTACTGTGAAAGACCAGCTTTCCAGATTCCCTCTGTAATAAGTTAGGGACTACAGTCACGTCTTATTTCTCTCAGTACTAGCTTCCCACATATTATTTTTTATTGTGACAAACACCTACACACATTTAATGCAATGTCTTTACCAATCCATTAATTTTTTACATGCATAATTCATGACATTGATTCTGTCCATCGTATCAGGCAGTTGTCACCACTAGCCTGTTCCAAATTGCCACACCTGGGCAGAAGCTAAGGGCCCCTCAGGCACTGATTTCCCTTCTCCACCACAGGTAACCACTAATCAACCTTCCTTTCTCTCTATTTGCATACTTCATCTCAGTGGGC
>PVJH01017994.1:0-46314 GCA_004026705.1 Nesogale talazaci
GAGAGAAGGCTTATTATCAGTATAAACAGCACAAAGCTGATTCCTGTGAGGCTTAGCTCAGACCTGTCTCCACCCTTCAACCTTTTCACCAATTCCAACCCTAACTGTTCCTCCACTGGCACTCTACATCCCTGCTGGGTTTGATCATCTGTTGCTGGGCCACATAGAACTCACAGATCCTACTCATAGTTATGGAGGACAGTGGAATTAACAATCAGGAGAGAGTCAGGATATAGTTCCTTCTTCCAGACAACCTCTTTTATATCACTGTCAGGCCTCCTTGTTTCACGTGTACACACACACACACACACACACACACACACACACACACGGTGCATCTGGAGCCAGCCAGCCTCTATCCTTCTCAAGGAAGTATAACAGAGCTCATTTAACAATTCTGCAGTTAAACACCCAGGGGCACCACACTCTGCCAAGAGGTATGGATCCAAAGTTGTTCATCTTCAACTCATTGTATGGTCAAGCCTAGCTTCACTGGCAAGTGCCCAGAGGGGCCCCACTCTGCCAGCAAGCCTGCTACAGGAAATGCCCTCCTCATTCTCACTCTGTGGATAGGGAAGCCCACCATGCCACCTCCTGCCCATCTCCTGGTTCTCCTGCCTCTGCTACTGCCGTGTAGCTGTTGCTGCTTCTCACAATCCCTCTGGGAGTTGAACTCACTCTGTAGGGGCCAAACGACCCTTTCAGAAGGATGGCCCAATTCCTACCAGTAGCAAAATGACAGTGATGGAGTAACAACGAAAATAATGTTATGGTTGGGGGTCACCACAACATGAGGAACTGTATGATAGGGTCGAGGCATTAGGAAGGCTGAGAACCACTGGTCTAGAAGGTTCCCAGCACAGGCACCCCAGGTCTAAAGGTTGTGCAGCACTACTGACTCTTTGTTCTTGATGATCATGAGATTCTCTCCTCTGCTTTGGAATTAGCTCTCTGTGAAGTCAAATGGCATGGAAAAATGGACCAATCCCCTGTGTTAGGGTTTCACACACCACACTCACATCCTTCTAACCCCAGAAGAGTGTCATACTTACACCACGAGCAAAGTAGCCAATCCCCTTGGTGAGCCACAAATAACCTATGTGCATAGTCCCACCCAGACAGCTCGTGGGAGCTACAAAGTCTTCAGCTAGAGTGGCCACTGTGTTAGTCCAGGTAGACTAGAGAAACAAACTCATAGACACACATATGGATATGAGGGTACGGTTTATATACAAGAGGAATAGGACATTAAGAAAGCATCCCAAGCCAGTCCAGTTCAAAGTCATAAGTCCGATATTAGCCCATATGCCTGATTTCTATAACATCTATAACATCTCCTTCCGACTCACCAAGTCACAGGCCAGTGGGTGCAGAGCCCCAGTGCCGGCAGTCGGCAGGGGTCTCCCCATGGCTTCTTGCTGTCGGGGCTCAGGGTCCATCAACAGTATCCATTGGTGGTAGAAGCAACTTAGTGCTAGCAGGGATCTCCATGTGACTTCTTCAGCTTCAGAGGTCTGGTTCCATCAGGGTAAGGCCGTATGGCTTCTCCTCCACCTCCTTCAGCAACTCAGACACTGCCATTTTGTTTTGTCTGTAATTCATCGTCTCTCTGAGACTAACTCCCAACAACTCGGGAGATAGCTTCTCATCTCCATGAGGGAAATATCTCGAGATTTCCCAGAAGTCACAGGAGAAAGCCTTGCCAGCCAAGCCAAGCCAAGCCAGCCCTCATTGGCTACTCAATGGCTATCTCCAGATTAGCAGGCCAGACTCCACCCCTACATCTCAATCATGAAATTAACATAAGCACTTGACTGCCACAGCCACATTAATACTTCACAGTAGAATGCACTATAAAGATGAATTATTAAGATGACACTGACTAGATAGTATTTCATTTATAGGATCAGTATGAATCAGAATGGCTTGACAGAATTGAACCACATTTACAGCAAATGAGAGTAACTTGGACACAGTGTTTCTCACTTAGCTTTGCGGCCATTGGGTGGTGACTATGTCAAGGCAGTATTTTGACTCTCTCAAGCTCGTGTCTTCTGAAGGAGCCCTGGTTAAGCACTCAGCTGCTGAGCCACCTGCATTTCCACAGAAGATAAGGCCTGGTGACCTGTTCTTGGAAGATCGCAGCCTAGGAGACCCTACGTGACACTTCTACTCTATTTAATAGGGTCACTGTGTGCTAGAACTAACCACACAGCACACAAGACAACAGTTACTCTGAGTCACTCGTTGCAGAGATATATGTGGTAAAAGCCAAAGCAGAAACCTGGGAGATACTTACAACCAATGGATCTAAGTGTATATCACCTTTTTGTCACTGCTATTTTCTATGAAATAAAAATAGCTTTATTAATACCAAAGAATATATATGGGAACTATAGAGCACAGATAACAAATATATAAGTCTTGGCAAACAAATGATCATGCCACATGAGACTTTGAGAAGAATACAGCATCACATTACTTTAAATAGATACAGTCTTAATATGATCTTGAGTAAACATCAAATAAGCCTAACCTGGAGGTCATTCTGCAAAAATTACTGTCCTATATATTTTAAAACTGTCAAGACTGGGAGAGATAAAGAAGAAATTGCCACATATTAAAGTTGTCAAGGATTTAATCTCGCTTAGATCCACAGTTAATGCTCATGGGAGCAGCACTCAATTGATCGGATGAAGCATTGCATGGAGTAAATCTACTTAATATCTGTCAAGCCATGACTCAGCTGTCTCATAGGCATGTGAAAGTTGGACACTGAATAAGGAAGATGGAAGAAGAATTGAAGCATCTGAATATCGATGCTGGCGCAGAATATTGAAGGTACCATGAGTCCCAAAAAATGAACAAGTCTATCTAGGAAGAAACCTGAACAGAAGTCTACATAGAAGCAAGACTGCTGAAACTTCATCTCACATAGTTTGAAGATGCGATCAGGAGAGACCGAGCCCTGCAGAAGATGACACTTGATAAAGTAGAAGGAAACCAGAAGATAGTAGTGCTCTCAGGAAGATAGACTGACACAGCAGCTAGCTATGGGCTCAAACCTAATACTTGTGTTCAGTACGATGCAGGATCAGACAGTGTTTCATTCTATTAGACCCAAGGTTGCTATGAGTCAGAATCATCTTGATGGCATCTAAGAACAAAAACAAAGGAGAACTGATGACTAGCTACCACGTGGGGATCCTGCATTGGATCCTGGAAGGGGGGAAAAAACCCAACCCAAACCCTTAGTGACAAAATAGAAGAGCTTCCAATAGTCTGTAGATGAAATAATAGTGCTGTACTTAATACTCAAACCGAAGCCATTTATGTTTAGCCATTTTGACTGATAGCCATGAGATAGAACCAAACAGAGCTATCCACAGGTTCCCCAGGCTGTAAATCTGGATGGAAGCAGACTGCACATCTTTCTCCACCGGAGCAGCTGGTGAGTTTGAACAACCAAAGTTTCAGTTAGCAGCCAAGCCCTTTTAACCACAGTACCCAATGGGGTCCTGTAGTTAGTACACATAGTACGAACCAATCAAACAAGCACAGTCCACCGGGTTTTGAGTCAATTCCAACTCAAGACACCTCCATATATTATAGAGTAGAATGGGTTCAATAGGATCTTTTTTTTCATGGTGAAGGGGCTTACTAGGGAAACTAATAGGTAACCACAAGTTAGGATCAGCAACCAGTCATGATCTGATTCTTGGGGTCCTCAACCAGCAGCCAAGTCTTTTTCCAACTCTCAGCCTCTCAGTAGCCAAGTCTCTCCCTGGTGCTTCATCGCTCAGTCACACGGTCCCTTGAACTTGTCCCATAGCTCCATAGTCTTCATACAGATAAGAAGGTACCTCTCAGTCTCCGTGTTGCTCCTCTGAGTCTATGCCAACATCTCTGACGTATCTGGTCCCAGCAGCCTCTCCCACTTCCAACAGAGAGCCTGAAAGCACTCTTCCAAAAGTCCTGGGACGTCTTCCCCAGGATTATTTTTGTTTGTGTATTTGTTTGTTTTTAATAACATAGTTATAGAAACAGATCCCCACATTTCTCTTCCGCAGCTGTGCTGGGTGGGCCTGAACCGCCAACTTTGGGGTTTGTTAAAGCAAACACCAATATTTTGCACTGCTCAAAAAAAAAAACCAGCTCATACTCATGGCTATCAAGTCAAATTTGACTCACAGTGACCCTGTAGGGTTCTGAGACTGTATCACTTCACAGAAGTAGAAAGCTTTGAACTTCTCCCATGTAGCAGCTGGTGGTTTGAAACTGCTAATCTTGTGGTTGGCAGCCCGATATGTAACCAGTGAGCCACCAGACTCCTGACTCTACTCAGAGACCCGAAAATAGCATGAGTCTCCAGGTTTCCATGGTTATGCTATGGACATGTAAGATGTCAATATTCAGTCACACTGGGGGAAGAATATACAAGAACTCTACTACTTCTTCACCTTGTAGACATCTAAAACTTTAACCCAAACTGAAAAGAAAGAAGAGTGGAGAGAAAAATGCCACCCATTACCCCAAATATTATTCAATTCAGAGGACTCTAGTCATTACCATAGCAACTTTATGGCTGTTGTTATGCATTGACATGACAGCCTTGAGTATTGTTACTACTTGGGCTAGGAGAGATTGTTGAACATTATTCAACTCTATGTCATCCAGTCAATTCTGACTCATAGGGCCTTTAGGACAGAACCGAGCTGCCACTGTAAGTTTCTGAGACCATAAATCTTTTGGGGAGTAGAAAATCCATTTATTTTTCAGTGGAGGAGCTTAGAAAAGCTCGCTATGCAGTTAGTAAGCCAAGATGTGCCCCGGTTTACTGGCAGGGCTTCTGGAATAACATTAGGTGACTTGCTTCCTCACGTGACCTATTAAACATAGTACTTTACCAAAGATCTACGAGAATCTTGAGTTTTACACAAACATGCACTCCCAAGTAAAATCAAAAGACTAAAGTTAAGAGACATGAGGAAAGACCTATTTTCTCTCTTTTAAAAAAAAATCATCTTATTGGGGCCTTGTACAACTCTCATCACCATGCATACATCCATCCGTTGTGTCAAGCGCATGTGGGCATTTGTTGCCATCATCATTCTCAAAACTTTTGTTTTCTACTTGAGCCCTGGTGTCAACTCCTCCTTTGAGAAAAAACCTATTTTCCACAGGTCTCCATGTTTTCCTGGCTCCTTTGGACTACACCTGAATAAGTCACACTTTAATTTCAAATCACTTTAGAAAGCCAAACGGAAGTAATCCCAGAGAATGAGAGAGAAGACTCAGCAGCAGTGAGCAGGATTTGCCATCCGATATAAAAACAGCATTAAGAGTTGACTCAGGTTTTTTTTAAGCATTAGATTTCAAGTCCTTCTATGACCCAGAAGCTTCAGGAAAATAGGAAAGGAAATAAAAGACTAGCTGTGTCTGAGGATTGTGTGTTATCTAATTTGGGAGAGAAAAACGCCCACATGAAATAACTTAGGAATTAAATAAAGAGCAATCAATTGTTGTCCCACTTCAATTATATGGAATCCAGCTAGACAGAACCCCTAATTAACATTTTTCTGTTCTAGTTCCCCCTTTTAAGAGAATGATGAATAACAAGGACATAAAATAAGGGACTTTGGAGGAAAAGGAAAAATAAGGAATTTGCACCATGAGTACACAGCCAGCCAGGTCCTTCTGAATCTGTGTGCGTATGTGTGTGCAAGTGTGTGTGAATGTGTATATGTGTGTGAGTGTGGGTGTGTATGTATGTGTGAGTGTTTGTGTGAGTGTATGAGTATGTGTGTATGTGAGTTTGTGTGTGTATGCATGTGTGAGAATATGCATGTGAGTGTGTGTGTGTGTGAATATACATGTGAGTGTGTGTATATGTGTGTGAGTGTGTGTGTGTGAGTTTAAGTGAATGTGTGAGTGCGTGTATCAGGATCCCAGCCTCCTCTCCCCACTGCTTGCCCTGCTCAGCTCATGGTGCTCCTTGTTCTTCTGCAAACAAAATGGAGACGATGGTTGCTTTCCAGAACTCCCCTCTTTGTGGTGGTTCTTCCCTCCCTTATTTTCCTGTTTCTTTTTCCTTCCATTTATTTTTCGACCTTTCAGCTCTCTGCTCAAATGTCATCTTCCTTCAGGCTGTGTCATTGTACTGTCAGAGAGAAAGAGAGAGTGTTTGAGTGTGTGTATGTGTGGGGGTGTATTTGTGTGTGTGAGTGTGTGTGTGAGTGAGTGCCTCCTCTCCCTAAACTCCCCCTCAGTCCCTCCATCCCCTTGTTGTTGTTGCTATTCAGACAAAAACTCAAGCTCACTGCCATGGTGTCTGATTCACTGCTCTTGTCGCTGCTGCCCATTGCCATCGAGAGGATTCTCCTCAGGGCTGTCAAGTCTGCTCCAATGCACAGGGAGCTCACACATGACAGAAGTGAGCCTGGCCCAGCCTGGCACCGTCTTCACGACCATTGGGTCTCTGTAGGCCTCACTGCAGTTGACCTCACTCTGTCCCATGAGCACATGCCCTCAGTAGGTTGATTGGTTTGGGTCTCTGTTACCAAGCATGACATGCTTTTCGAGCAACTGGTCTTTCAAGATGACATGTCCAAAACAAGTGAGCCAAAATCACTATCTGACTTTTTTTTTCTCCTAGGACTGGTACATTTTATTCTTTTATCAATCCCTGGGTGCTCATTCATCTTCGTCAGTATTTGTTCTACCGTTGAACACAGTCTGCTCTCAGCTGTACTTGTTATTTGCTTGTCCCCCATGCCTTCAGCATATGAGCCCATGGAATAGGAATGTGCATCTTTTGTTCATAGCCATATCCCCAGAGCCTAGAATATTTTGACATAGACAGTAAAAGGCAAAAGCCTTCCAGAGAAGAAAAATTCAAATATTTTCCACTAAGAGAGGGTCATAGAAAAGTGGTAAAATTGTACCCTGTTTGAAGATGAAAAACTTGCAAGACTCAGCTAAATAAGTCAGTCCCATCATGTTCCAGCTCTCACAGGTTTCAGTGTCACGGGTGTTCAGTAATTATTTGTTGAATAAATTAGAAGGAGCTACTTCATCATCTATGAACTCCATATCCTATAACTTCTATAATATATCCTACATGTAAAATATTCAGTTTCACCCCCCTCACACACACACACACACACACACACACACACACACAGAGAGAGAGAGAGAGAAGGGTCACAGGGAAGAGATGAGTCAACCAGGGCGCAGGAAAGCACCGATGAAACACACAATTTTACTCTGGTTCCTTGAAGCTTCCTCACTGCCACCACCAGGACACCAGTGATGCCTATCACTTCAGACTAGACTGGAGCATGTACATAGTCAGAGATAAGAGAGAAGAGCTCAGGGGCAGGAATGGGAAGAGAGATAGCAGATGGAGGGGGGGAGGAGGAACTGAACTGCACACAACCACACACACATTCCTCCAGGGGAAAGAACAACGGAAGCCAAGGGGGAAGGGAGACAGTGGTCGATGTGAGACATGAAAATTAAAATCATTTATGACCTATCCAGCAATCAAACAGTCACAGTGGGGGAGGGGGAGAGGAGCTGATACCAGGGATTCAATAGAACTGTCTAGAAAAGAATGATAGCAACATATGTACAAACATGCCTGATACAATTAATGTATGGATTGTAATAAACACAGTGAGAGCTCTCAATAAAATTATTTAAAAATATATTCCCTTTCTTGATTAAGACAACTGTTGCATTCTGTCCCATATTATCATTAGGTCTACATGAATGTCATTTTCCCCTTTGGGATTCTAAGGTTTCTTAAAGTAGAGGCTATACTTCACTCATAATTAATGACCTAGGACATAGAACACATTTAAAAAAAAGAATATATTTTACTTTAATGGTTCATTGCCATAAAGCACAGCAAGACTGAAGACCATCAACATAAGAGTCACTCTATTAATTTTATCTTGTTGGCTAAGGCTAGAAAATATATCTTAGAAATGTTTGACAAAGGAAAAACTGAAAGAGTTTTGTATTTAGCCCTCATTCCACTATGAAATTCAATTAACCAGTAAATGTCTTATTGGGAAAAGAGAAATGAATCTTACTTTCTCTCAACCAGGGAAATGACACAAAGTATAAAAATGTGTGACAGAGGCATTAAGGGTATTCAATTGAAAATAGGAATCAACTCCTTCGTGTCTAGAAAAAAACATGCTTCATTTAACTTGGCAGTGTGCATGGTGTTGTGATCTCCAGCTTTCTGTTAAAAAAAAAGTCTGTGACAATATTTCCATAATTTCTATTAGGTCTTATCTCCAAATCTTCAGAATGAATGTGATAGACACGATGAAGGGGGCCTGAGCCAGTATGGGCAGACCAGAAAGAAACCATGAGAGAAGAGAGCAGATGGTCCTGGGAAAGACCTGTGTTTAACATTGGATTTTGAAAAATGCTGAAGACCTAGGCCCTGCTGCCAGTGGATGTGCTTTGGTTTGGGCATAGGATCTTTGAGGATGCTATGAATTAGGTTCACTGGCATGAGGTCCTGGTGGAATAAGGTGGGACTTACTCCAATCTAACTGTTGTCCTAGAAAAGGGAGAAGAGACACTCACAAAGACAGAGGGAAGACACTCATGGGAGCATTTATACTGAAGCTGCAAGCCAAGGAACACACTGAGACAACCACCAGAACCGAGAGAGAAAACACAGCTCTTCCCCGAAAGCCTGCAAGAGAACCAGATCCTGCCAACAACAGGCATTTGGGCTGCTAGACTCCAGGTCTGTGAGACAATAAAGTGCTTATAAGTCACACAATGGGGGGAACTTTGTTATGACACTTCTAAGAAACTAGTAGAAGGAATCTGCCGGGAGCAAAGGGGAGTACCTGGGGAACTGCAGCCTCACAAAGTCTAACTGGTTCTGGGTGTCTGAGTAGGTGGGGATAGGCCAGAAGCAAGGAGTAAAGACGAAGCAGGCATGTGCAGGATCCTAGACGTTAAAAAAGTGCTTCAAATTTTTAAACTTTATAGTCAGGCAAAGCCTTAGTCACAGAGAAAAATGAATCTATATCTTGGTCATCTGCCCAATGCCCTCAGCAGTTATAAATTGGTCATAAAGAGAACAAAGCAACAGCCAATTTTTACTATTTGCACCTCAAAGCAGATGCAATCTGATGACTCAGTGCCTCTGGCTGAGAAAAGTGATTGTTCTCAGTGGGTAGAAGAGTGTCGAACCAGCAGGTGGGGTGAAAGACCTCCACTTGTGGGCAGGTGGGTGGTGTAGACTAGGGACTCTGAGGGACTTTAGAATCATCTAGTCTTCGCAGGAGAGACCTTTGCCATTGACTTAATTCTGACTCATTGCAGCCCTCTGTAAAACTGCATAGAACCACTCCAAAGGGTTTACAAAGCTGTAACTCCGTAATGCAGCTCAAGGAGAGGAGAGGAAGGGAGGGGAGGGAAGAAGGAAGGGAAGGAGAGGGGAGAGGGGAGGGGGAGGAGACAAATGCTCTTCCTTAACACTCAGTATCCTCATTTTTAATAGGAAGCTTTTGAAGTCCACCTGGAGAAATTGCCGGAATGCTGATTCCTGGAATATAAGGTTTGGGGCGAAGTTATTTTGATAGACTATATTTTCAGATAATTGTACAAGGCTCAGTTTTACTTCAGCATGGCCCCCACAGACTGGGTAATGTCATCTGTTATGAAGACAATCCCCTTTCTTCCACAACAAGGTGATTACAGAGATCTGGAAATAAACTCTGTATAACTGTGAGGTTCGAGGGGTGAGGCAGAGGGGAGGGAGAAAGCGGACTTAGTAAGATCCAGTAGAAAGATGAGATCGTGTCTGATGGCATTCAGTCCATTGGAACTGAAGCACCAAGTCATGTTGCTGCGAGAGACTCATTGAGTTGGGTTGAACTTCGCACATGGGCAGCCTGTGCATTGTCCAGACTTGTGTCACGGTTGAAGCATAAGCAACCATTTGTGTTCATCCTGTAATCTACTCTGCTGGGATCCCATGCCCTGTGTTTCCTGTTTGGTGTTTGAGTTCCCCAGGCCCCACCCCCGGAGGGCACTGGTTAAGTGTTGTACTGCCACACACAAAGACAAATCCTTGAGGCTTCTTTTCATCTTCTTCTTTTTATCCCAGCACGCACACAGCAATGGGTGGTGAATCAGGTGTGATTGTGGCCGTGTTCACATTTGCAGTTCCAGTAACTTTCAATAGTTCCTGTAAGGTCATCTGGTATACATCTTTTCATCCATAAAAATGTGCACACCTAAGATCCTACATTATCCTGATGGGCATAAAGAAAGCCTGAAAAAACTATAAGGTCGGCAACAACGTCTTGGGGTGCCTCACATCAATGCACCCCTGCTTTGTGTGCAAACCATCTTTTGGTCATGGAGGACAGTGGGGCAAAGTGAGGTAGAGAGAATATGCGTCCTTTGAAGGAAAGATATTTTCTGCACAAAAGCAAAAACTTTATGAAATCCATTTCTAAATGATTGCTTTGTCATTCATTATATTTGCATCCTTTCCCCTGTCTTTTTAAAGATAATTCATGGGGGGGGGGGGAAAGACCCTTGTAACATAAAGGGAGAAGCATTGCAATCCTACCCACAAGTTTGGTGGTTCAAACCCGCTCACGGTTCTGAGGGAGAAATAGGAGGCTGTATTTATTTAGCTGTTGACCACAAGGTGGGCAGTTCGAAATCCCCAGTCGCTCTGAGGGAAAAAGACCAGGATTTCTACTCCTGTAAAGGGTTACAGTTTTGGAAACCCCCAGGGATCCTAGCTCTGTCCAGAGGGTCCTTCTGAGTCTGTACTGACTTGCTGAAAATAATCCTGGAGGCCCGTAAAGATGTCCAGACTCAGACACCCCTATAGGATTGGTTTAGTCAGAACTGATTCAATGGTTGTGGGCTGGTTGTACAGGAACCAAGGCCCTGTCAGGACAAGTTTCTTGAAGCGGAATTTGTATTTTAGCTGTTTCTTTTATAGTCTCAAAAAGCATGAGGCTGTCTGTTCCCATAAAGGTTTAGTCTTGAAAACCTTGTGGAGGGATGTGGTGGGTCTGAACCACCTTGAGGGCCATGGGTTTGGGTTTGGGTGGAACGTGCTTGGGTTATTTCAGTTCTGCGAGTCCTTGTGGCATCGTGATCACACCCTGGGCTATTAACAGAGAACTCAGCGATTTGAAAACACCAGCCTCTCCACAGGAGAAAGCTGAGGCTTTCAACCTATTGCTGCGTTACAGTCTCAGAAACCTGGAGAGGCTCGTCTACCTTCTCCCAAGGGTCACTTGAATCAGCAACAGTGGGTTGGGTCTGGGTGTGGTTTACTTCCGTGCTGGACACCTGGAGGAATTTAAACAAATACTTTGACTGGTTGCCTTTCTGTGGAGGAAGCCCAAGGCGTGCTGTGCTCAAGCTGGAATGTTTCCCCTTTCCACGATAAAAAATTAACCTGGTGTGTGTGTGTGTGTGTGTGTGTGTGTGTGTGCGCGCGTGTCACCCTGGGTTGACTCCCAGAGGCTTTCTCAAAAGGTTTCAGAATGAATACATTCACTCAAGCAATGAGAATTATTTGGCAATTAAAGTTAGTTTTTTAGCAGCTTTTAAAATTCATTTTAAGAAAGAGAATTGAGTCCATGCGCCTAAATAATTTAATGCATGCATGATAAGAAGTTT
Source organism: Nesogale talazaci (assembly GCA_004026705.1). Lineage (NCBI taxonomy): Eukaryota > Metazoa > Chordata > Mammalia > Afrosoricida > Tenrecidae > Nesogale > Nesogale talazaci. Next base: position 11,692 of record PVJH01017994.1, read on the forward strand.
GTTGCAGTCGTTTAAGGCTTTTATCTCCTTTCCTCCACCCAGCATTCACAAATTACTCAGATTATTTTTTAGTCTTGTTCGCTGCCCAAATTTTCAGCTCATGTCTTTCATTTGAATCTTTATTTTCTGTTTCTTTTGTTAACGTATGCAAAAATGTTTACTGATAATCATTGCTATGAATTATGTCCCGCCAAAAAGTGTTGTTTGAATCCTAGACCCCAGCAATCATAAGTAGCACCTTGTTTGAGAAAGGAGTCTTTGAAGGTGTTATTAGTCAAATCAACATATGGGGGAAGTTCAATACTAAAAATGAAACATAATTTAAGGTTCAGTTTGCTAAAAATCCAAAATTTAACAGTCCCCTCCTTACAGTAAGAAATTTCTCGGAAGCTTAATCAGCAGGGATGTTCCAATTTGGGATGGAGGCTAGCGAGGTCAGTAAGATACACAGCCAGATAGGCAACGTCACCCAATTTGAATAAACAAGAGGAATGGGGAGCCAATAGCCCCTGGGGAAATGCAGGTCTGGATAATTTCCTAAAGATCATCTTAGAACCTGTCTACTTAGAAAATCAAGTGCATCTTCTGACATTAAAAACCTGCTAATCTCCTGCTGGAATCCTTATAAAAATCCTGTTTCTTGTATATTAGCATGTAGGGTCAGGACTGGACTCTGTAACTGCTCAGAAGAGAAGCCTATCTGTTCTCCTTCTGTAAGCTCTTGCAGGAATAAGCTTAGGACTTCTCGAATCAACCTACCTCTGTTTTTGGCTACAGTGGCAGGCTCTCCTGGACTCTGTGTAGTCTGACAATGCTGGAGTTGTAATTCAATATGAGCCCTTGTGAAAACAGAAGATGAGAGACACATGCAGAAGAAAGACACGTGAAGAGAGAGGCTGGGAGTGGAATGGTGGGTCTACACGCTATATGAGAGCTTAAATTCTGAGCTCTGGGTTACCTAAAGCGGGAGCCCAAATCCATTTTGCAGCTCTACATAAGTCCAGCCTCCCCTGCGTGCTTTCTGTCCACTGTCTGGCAATGTTCAAAGGTTTGCAGTCAGGCAGAGTGGGTTGGAAAGTGGATTGTCCCAGCTGCCCCTGGCTGGCCCAGAAAAGGAGAGTTTCACCCTCAGGACATTGCCTGGGTATGTGACTGATGGAAACTAGGGTGCTAGGATCACTTAGTTATGAGTCTTACCTCAAACCCCCCACCCCCTCCGGTGGATGGAACTCGCAGAACCAATTTTATAAGCTTTTCTAATCACAATAATATATGTACCCAAACTGTGGCCCCTTTTCCCACTTCTATAGTCTGGCTTCAGAGTGTGATGAGTGGATCTGCCACCCACTGTGACAGCATGACACCCCGCGTGTCTATGTCTCTGTTCTCCATGCTGTTGAACTTAGCCACCGCCCTGTGAACCCTGTGGATGCCATCCCGGCCTCCTGCTGAGGGTCTGTCTCATCTCGATGACCCTGTCTTTGTCTTGTTTGTGTTTTGTGCAACTTAATAAAGGGGTCCCAATGAAACACATACTATGAATTCGGAGTCCCCCATCCCCTAAAACAAAATTAATGAGTAACAAGGAGTGCCAGGAGCCAGTAGACTGTGAGAAACAGGAAGGATCTTCTCCCACGGTCTTTGGAGAGAGCCTGGCTCTGAATATGGACTCTGAGCCTCCAGAGTTGCGACACCACCCACGTTGCCCTGTGTGGCACCAGTCCTCGGGCGTTTATACCATCAACTCACGTGTTTCCTGTTTTGCCTTTTCCACTTGAAAACATACTTTTCTTCTCAAGAACAAGAAAAGATCCTTGGTGTATCAGATAGTCATTCTTATTGCGAACTGCTCATTCACAAAGCAAATCTTGCTTTTCTCCAAAGTTTTGGCTCGTTGAAAGTGTAACCATTAATTTCCTGATTCATAGGGCTGCCTCTTTACGTCGTTGTTTCCTTACAAGGGTGAACATGCTTTGAAGTAGTAGTTCCTTGGAATCTCTTTATAAGGCAATAAGAGTCCTTTGTATTTTTCCTTGACTAGTACCTGACTCATTAAATTGGCTGATCTCTTTACTTATAAAAATCCCTCTAGTAATCATCTTTTGACAATTGCCATGGACTTGGTACCGATCCATGGCTCTCTCCCAGAGTTTCAGAGTAGAACTGTGTTCGGAAAGGCTGTCAGGGGCTTGGAGCTGATGGAGTGAAGTAGATGAAGCATCACCCAGGGACTCTGAAAGCATCTTGATTTGCATATTAAAATATATGTGTGCCGTAAGGGTAGGAAAGCAAGCAGACCCACTTCTTAAATGGAACTATGCAAATAGAACTTTTAAAATCCCAATCTCTGTTATTATTACCAACTGGATTATTTTGTACATACATGTCATTTATCAGCTTCCAAACCCTTATAACTTCATCTATGTTTATTTTTGCGATCTTAAATAAAGTAATACAAATAAGTTGAATGATAGAAAATGCATTTTATACTTCTGGAAGAAATAACTATTTGATTTTTTGTTATGAAAGGAAAATAGGGCATTTGATACAATTATGAATTTCCATGAGGTTGTTTAGAATTACTTCTACAGAAGTTTTTATTCTCTAAGTCAAATAGGTTGTAAGACATTAAAGTTTTCAGTTCTGTCTGAGGCGGTTCTACTCTTAGTAGGTGGAATTATATTCCATTTGAGATTAAAATTGTGTATGAGATAAGCCAGTGTTAATACAAAGAAATAGGGAGCTTTTCCCAAGCATCTATTGTGCTTTTCTCAAAGCGAGTAACATATTGACTGAAGAATCTTGCTTAAATCTTTGGGCCCATCTTACAAATTGTGTGATCTCTAGCTCACTGCTTTGTCTGTGTGTGATTTAGTTCCCTCGTTTCTAAAAGAAGCATGATGCTAATGTTTTCTTGAAAGGTCACTGTACTACATGAGTTCGCAGTTGTCTGGTGCAAAAGGAAGTCCAAGTAGAGTCATGAACTTTGAGAAACCATCAGGACTTCATGAAATATGTTCAGTCTCCCCCCTTTTTGTTCTATGAACAAGCACTGTAACTTCAAAACATTTTAAAGTTTTCACCTTGAAAATGTTCCCCCTGTAATCAGAAGCTATTTGTATAAAGCAATTCCTGCAATTGTGTGTGTGTGGGGGGGGGATTTAAATCAGGTTTAAACACTGGAGTGTAAAGAAAGCTGCAATTCTGAAATGTTAAAGAATCAAGGCAGGGTGGTCTCCCATGAGACAGTGAATTCTTTAATGTGGCTCTTCTAGCCCAACTCTCTAATTTCCACCAAAAGCCCCTTTCAGGGAGGTGGTAGATACCGATAAGATTTACCTGTAAGTAATTGTGACCAGCATTCCCTGGGCTGGCATCCTACTGGGTATAAAAGGACCTCACTGACAAGCAGGAGAAGTGATCTCGTTACCAGAAAAAGCCAGGAGTGGAGCACTGTTTCTGGACTCAAGATCCAAGCTCAGTGACTCTCCTGGATCCAGATGGAGCACAGAAGCAGCAGCAGAGCCAGGATCCAGAGTATGGAACAGTGGGATGGACTTGTTAATCCAAGGAGCAAGATACCACAAGTGCATTGTGCAGGAGGCTAGCTTGTGGAGTGGAATGTCTCTGGGCTCTTAATTAGGGAAGTGGGGTTTATTAGCCATACATGTGGAGCTGAGGGCCTGTGGGCTGAGGCTGGCTGGAGAGGAGTGCCACTGGGCAATTACAGTGATTCAGGGAGTTGGACTTGCTGACCTACAGAGCTTGGGCAGAATGCCTTCCAGGCTTCCAGTAGCATGGTAGACCCCCTTGGACGCTAGTTAGCATATCTGATAGTATTTCTTAACATGCCCCTATAATAAGGTGACCAGATATCCCACTTCTTAACAATTTACCAACATTCCACGGTGTTTTAAAATTTAAAAAAATATATTACAATACTATTTTTGCATTCTATGAACATTTTTGTTGTTCCATATAGACCAAATTTTTAATCAGGAACCACCCCTGCCCCCAGGTCAATGGTGTCCCGCTTAAAATCCAGTCACTTTACCCTATAAACTATCCTAAGCATTTCTCACTGACGTTTCAGCATGCTAACTTCCTTAATCCTCCCTTTAATCATTAATTTTGTCTGTGGGTTCAATGTAACCATTACAATGGATTTTAAACCCTAGATTAGTAAATAGAGAGCATTATTTAAGACAATATCATCTCTAACCCCTCCAGGGTGAACATTCAAGGCAAAGTTTTGATTTTAAAAATTAAATCTATGCTCTCCCTCCAAGCCCCCACAAATTTAGCCACAAAAGCAAGTAGAGATTTTTTTTTCATATAAGTTTCCTTAATTTAAAGCATTTGGAAAATAGGGTATCACCTTTTCCTGAATTAAAAGGACATGCTGTGCATAGGTGACTGGCTTTTTCCAGGCGATTAATTCTCCACTTTGTGTTTGACTAGGTCAGAGAGCAGATTTACTTAACTCTGAACTGAAATTCCCCCTAGCTTGAAGGGGAAAACTGGGGGTGGAGTAGGATAGCTCTACATAGTAGACCATAATTTGAGTCTTGCTGTTGTCTCCCCCTTGTCTAATAAGGAAAGAGACTAACAACCCTTCACAACACAAACGTCACTGAAGAAGATGTCTTTTAGAAGCAAGCTGTTGGTTATCTAACCACAGGAGCAGAAAACAGGAAGAACCAATTCTTTCATTTTCCCCGCACCCCTCGGAGAAATAGATTTCCTCAAAGAGTCTGGGCCCCTAGCTGAAGCTCTCCAGTGGGGTTATCACCAAGGAAGGCAACCGCCTCCTACCAATGTGAGTTCTGCAGCTGGAGGCCCAGGGGTTCCTTTGGGTCTCAACGGCCATTAAGTAACGAAAAGGAGCAATGTCTTGAAAGCTGTCAGATCCTAAACACGTTTCAAATGGCATCTGAAAATGGGTCCAGACAAATGGTGTGCTATGATAAAATATGGAGTGAAATGATAAATGATTTGTTTATAGATGGTAATATATTTTGTATACATGTAATGTTATTTTGTCCTATGATTTATATACATATTGTAGTAGCTCTATAATTTATATTAAAGTAGTAAATGTAGTTTTATTTCACAGTCACTAGTTGGTCAGAATATTTTAGATTCCTATGCATACACTTTCTGAAAATAAAATGCATCATGTGTGTTTCTGGATTTTTAATAACCTTTGGAGAAAACACATTATGTTTTCCATTAAACTAGGTTTTCAGACCAGTCTAGACCACAAGGGAAAAAAATAACAAGAGGGTTTATACATTCAGTCTGCTGGTCATTTTCAGAAATAAATTAAGTTTATATTTAGAAAACTAAGTATACTCATAACCTTACTCTGAGAATCATTAAACAGATACAAACAACAAACTATTATTCCTAACTTATTTTTACCTAAGTTTAGAAATCAAACAACATCTACAGATATTTGCTTGACCTGTGTTTTCCAGGCCACTCAAGTTCATTAAACAAATATCACATTAATGCTTCTAGACTTTAGGAGCCTGTCGATTCAACTAAGGTCATTTTGTTTCATCTCTCAGTTAAGTGACCATTATTACATACCCATATTCTAAGGATATTACTCCATGTGACATCTACTTGCCTGAAGGAAATTCAGTTAACTATGATTCCAATTTGTGCTAGATGAAACATAAACATTCATGATAACGAAATTGAAGAGGGCTGAGCCCCGGTGGCGTATTGGTTGTGCGCAGGATTGCGGCCCACTGGGACGGAGGTTCAAATCCAGCAGTGGGGCTGGGCCTCCTACTCCCACCACTGGAGAGCAGTGATGCCAAAAAAAAAAAAAAAAAAGAAAGAAATTGAAGAGTTCTACAAACTTCTTCAGTATGAAACTGATCAACAATGTAATCAAGATGCATTGTTATTCATGGTGATTATTATGGAACCATTGGGAACAAGAAAGTTCTGTAGTTGAAAATTATGGCCTTGGTGGATAAAAATGAAGCTGGAGATCTCTGCATAGAATTCTGTAAGATCACTGCTTTCTTCATTGCAAATACCTTATATTAACAATATCAACTGTGACTATACACACGGAATGCATCGCATGAAATGCACAGAAATCAAACTGACTCCATCTGTGGGGCAGGAAGTGAAGAAGCTCAATGGAAGCAGCAAAATCCAGGCCAACGGGGGTGATTGTTCAAATGGAAGTCCAGGTTGATGCTCAAGAAAATATAAAAGTGTGTGAGAGCCCAAACATGACCTTTAGCATCTCACATTTAGAAAACATCTCAAGAGCAGGTTGACACATGAAGCACTAAAGACTCAAGATGTGATGAGTGGTGGACGGAGTCACTAATATCGATCATGCAGCAAAAGATCATTGGAGTCAAGTGAAATCCCCGGCTATGGCTCCCCTCTCCCTATCTCTGTAACTCCTACTGAATGGGGGGCTGTATAACACTAGTAGATCATTCTAAGTGTCAGCACTCCCCAAGCTCGAAGGAGGAGTGATTTCAGAAGCAGGAACAGTGAAGAACTCTAAGACCATCCAGGAAGAGGAGAGGCCAGTGGGACATGTTCAAGATCTCTGTCTGAAGCGGTGGAGAGTAAGACTTCCGGAGTCAAGGCGGACTCACAGCAACCCTGGAGGACAGTGTAGAATTGCACCTGTGGGTTTCAGAGACTCGCCTTCTTGTGAAGCTCATAGTGACTACTTATTGGTACCACAAAAGGGTAATCTTGATAAAGCTTCTCAAGGGATTTCTCAAGATCATGAGGGATTATTAAGAATATGGATTGCTGTGGGGCTTTTTTATTAGTTGGGATTTACATACTTACCTCTAACATTATTCTGTATTTCAGTCACCTCGGGTAGAATTGTATAATTGCTACTACCATCAGTTTCCAAATGATCTTTCCTCTACATGGACCCCTTTGTATCATCTCCCTTTTACCCACCCCCATACCTCCGGCCACCACTGTACCCCCCTCACTCCGAAATCCTTATTCTATTTGCTGTTCCTCTAGGTCATCAATCCTGGCTTTCATTTATTGAAAAACCGAAAAGCACCTTCAAGAGGCTAGCCTCGACTGACATAACACCCTGACATATATTCTACTGTGAACAAACAAAAACTAAACAATACAAATCAAAAATATAAAAAAAAATTTGGAAATCGGGTCAGGTTATAGAGGGGAATCAACTGATAAAGTTTTAACCCTTCAGATCAGATCTATGACTTTGATTTTCTATGTTCTCCTCTCCCGAGAAGTCTGGTTAGTGACCACATTCCTTCCATCCCTGAATTTCAGATAGGGGGAGTTCTCCGGAGGCTTACTTCCTAAATAGTTCCACTAATGGATCTTGGGCTCCCACTGTCATCCATCGCCTCTGCACCCCAGGATCTCAGAACAGAGACTTTGATAATGACTCCTCCTTTGACTTCAGATTATATGGATTACAATCCTTCAGTGACTGATGGTGGAGTGCTTCTTCCATGAAGAAGGATGACATCTCACACGTAATTAGCTGCTTGTTTGGAGATAAGCCTTTAAGACCCCAGGCACTATTTTATCTGATACCTGTGCACCACATACATTCTTTGCCACATTTTGCTATAGTACTGTACCTTCTATGTTTATTTCCTGACGGCAACAATCAAGCAGGGCCGTGATGTAAGAACTAATTGTTCTTAAATTGGAGCTAAGATTTTGTGTGAGTCCAAAAACCATTCCTGAATCTAAGCTGTTTTTCTTTCTTTTAATTTGCTATAACTTGGGATTAAATACACATGTCATATCACTCTATAGTGCATTAATGTCAAACAAATTTGTACGTGATGATTACCCATACTTCCATAATCATCTCCAAACATACTTTTCCTTGCGGGGTTCCTTGACATCATCTGTCCCTCCCCTCTATATCCTCCCCTCCTCAAACCCTTGTTCTATTTGCTTTCCCTATAGGCCTATTGTCTCTGGATTTCACGTACCAAAACAAACAAACAAGCAGAGAAACAAATAACCTTCAATAGGTATGGACATTCTTAAACAAAAGATAACAGAATGATTGCCATTGGAGTGCTGGAATAGCACATATATTAATACAGCATGCAGGCTGTTGATATAGTAAGACCTTGTTTGTCCACCAACCAACAGTACATCCCTCTTGGTACAGCTGTCTTCTTCCTCAGACACCATGTATTTTCTAGCTTATGACATCCAGTTACAAGTGTGTCTGAGGGAGAGTCCAGTTCACCCAGAGAGCTCATTTGGGAGTCTCACTGATTCTTTATGAGAGTAGAAAGGCCCCACCTTTCGCCTGTGAAGCAGCTGGTGGTTTCAAATTGCTTACATTGTGGGTGGCAACTCATTCTGCCACCACAGTGCCACCAGGGCTCCTGCTGAAGATTATTTGGGGGAGCTGAATTTTCTTTGATCAGAGCAAACTTTAAAATGCAAATGAGATTTGAATTATTTCTGTTAAGGTGACTTCATTTGTGTCATGGAGACTAGGGATATGAGTGACACATATCAACATATATCCAAATGTACATTCTGCTGTGTTGCTGCGGGGCATGAGTCGATTTCTACTGATGGGGACTCTGAGCACAGTTGAGTGAGACACTCTCTGGTCCTAATCCATCCTCACTATAGCTCACTATAAGCCCTTTGTTGCAGCCACTGGATCAGTCACTTTTGCTAAAGATCTTCTCTTTTATGTTGCCCCTCTACTTGGTATACCAGGATGTCCTTCTCCAGGGACAGATCTCTCCTGAGAATGATGCCTCCTGAGAACATGTCCAGAGTACGGGAGACAAAGTTACTTCACCTTCATTTCTAAGAGTTTTCTGACTGGACTTCTCCCAAGAAAGATTGGTTCATCCTTCTTTTAGGTCATAAGATATTCAATGTTCTTTGCCAGTACCATGATTCAAATACATCAATTTTTCTTCAATATCTCTTATTGATTTTACATGTTATGAGCGCATATTATATATATTCTATATTTGCCACTCAAATTTTTGCGAGTAGTTGCTAACAAAGCTATTCTATATGCCTTATCATTGTATATAATTTTCTGACTACTACAAAGTATAGTTTTCATGACGTTTATCTTTGATCTGCAAAAATACAGAAAAGTACTAGGTTTAGTTGGTTACCACAAGATGCTTTCAATGGTTACAATTGACAATGAATGCTACTTTAAATAGATTTTATGTAACGGAAATGTCCCTTCCTTTTGGGAAGCTGGTTATCAACTAAGATGAATCATGAGTAATGTTTACTTCTTCGTGAATTGGCAAGAAAGCAATAAACAAATTTCAAAGGAGGCTGATGAATAAGGTATTATGGAGAGCAGCACTCCTGCTTGAAGCCTTAAGTCAAAAGCAGAGAACATAGAATGTCAAACATCGATGCTTCTTAAAATTGTGAGCTGAAAAAAACGCTATTCCCCAAACAATTAAAAATATTTATAGTAAATCAGTAGTATAACAAAATCCCCAAAGTAAGTTGGCATCTCAAAGGGGGAAAGTGATATCCCCTTCACCAAATACCTTCCCTTCCCAAGATGTTTCCATGAAGATGGATGAGTCACTACTTTGAGGTCGATAGGATCGTGTTTGCCTGGAGTCAGATCCGTCTCATAAGAATGTACTAGGGCAGGGTAGAACTGCCCCCATAATCTCCCATGGGTGCAGATCACCCGGTCCTTTGTCCCACAGAGTCATTGTTGTTGTTGTTGTTGTTGTTGTTAGATGGCATGGAGTCAGCTCCCCCACCCCCACCCCATAGTGACCTTCTGCACAGCAGAATAGAACACTGCATAGTCCTCTGCCTCCTCAAAACTGTTGCTATTCCCAAGCCCATTGATGCAGCCACCGGGTCAATCATGGAGGGCCTTCCTCTTTTTCTCTACCACTTGACTTTAACAAACATAATGTCCATCTCCAGGGGTGGTTCTCTCCTGAAAATATGTTGAAAGTATGTCTGACCAAATCTTGCCATCCTTGCCTCTAAGGAGCATTCTGGTCTTACTACTTCCAATGCCGATCTGCTTGTCCTTTAAACAGTCCATGGTCCTTTCCAGCTTCTTTGCTGGCACCCCAATTCAAATCCATCTATTCTTCTATGGTCTTCCTTATTCCATGTCCCACTTTCACATGCATCGGATGCAATGGGGAATACCACGAATAGCTTGGGTTAGGTGAATCTTAGTCTTTGAAGTAACATCCTTGCTCTTCAATACCGTGAGGAAGTCTGTGCAGCAGATTTGCCTAATGCACTATGTCTTTTGAGCTCATGATTGCTCTTCCTACTAGAATTGATACAAGCATGCCAAAATCCTTGACAACTTCACCGTTTTCTCCATTGTTAATGATGTTACCTGCTGGTAGATTAAAAGTCTTCAATCAAAGACTTTTCCTCCAGCTATTGTATGACCAAAGACTCATTCAGATTATCATAGTCTCTTATGTAGAGATACTACTTATGCTTTCAAAAATGGCTTACGTCTAGTCTCTCCTGTAGGTTCAAAAATAGCCTCATTTTGACAGATGGAAAGATTGAGGCTCAGGAAAGAGCAAAGGTTTACCTGAGGTCATCGACTCAGTGGCACAGTAAATGTCAACACCAAAGCCTTCCTGATCACATGTGGGACGAGGATAGGTATATCAATTAGTCCACACACACTCTCTCTCACACACACACACACACACACGATAGGAAATGAATACACAATGTGGCCAGGAGACCTATCACATGCTGCCCAGCAGGAAGCAGCATGCCAGAGCCTGAGATTCTGCCCCCCACGAGAGCTCTGCTGCTCCAGGAGAGACCAGCATGCACTTCCTCTGCAGCCCCAGGATGATTCTGGCTTCCTTCCTCTCCTTTTTTCCCCTCTCCTTGCCAAAGGAGATACCAGCTCACAGAACTAGTGGAAAAACAAACCCTTAGGCATGCACTTTTTAACTTAAGTAAAAAAACAAAAACATTTTTAATAAGACCAAGATAAATTTGAATTTTCTACAGTTAAGTTTTATTCCTAAGGAGAAAGAAGAGCTTAATCTCTATAGGACAAAAACAAAAGGATCATATTGTAAGTAACTCCCTTCCTTGCCTCTTCCCTCCAGTTCTCACAACGAGCTTCTTTAGTGAGGGGATGGGCTGCTTTACTTAAAGAAAGGTCATCTAAAAATATGAACCCAGCATGGGATAGGGAGAAGTGCAGAGACTTCTGTAATTACAGAGACCTTTGGAGAAAGAAAAAGATGTCTAATAAAGGTTTTTAGGAAGCTGAATTTATAATGCACTGGGTAAAATCCGACTGGCATCTTCTAGAATTATTCAATAGAGGTTTATATTACTTTTCAGCAACTTGCAGACTTGGATTTGTGTTCTTTCTTTTTTTAATATGAAGCTAAATAGGCTGGTCTTGACATGGGCCAAGTTTCCTCAAATCGCAATAGTTTTCCCTGAGGTTCGCTGAGAAACGCAGAGAGCCTGCCACTGTGGAGAGAGAGAAATAAGCAAGCTGCTAGGATCCAGTCCAGGATGCCGGAAGCGTCACATGCACAAATGTGACTCCCAGGCAGGGTCTTCAATACTTTTAAACAATTTTCTGGTTAAAAAAAATAGTTTGTGTGAGTATCCAATAAAATGATTCATTAAAAAAGGGGGGGGGGAGGGAATAGCTTTTCTTTTTTAAGAGGAGTTTATACCAAGGGCTCAAGTGAAAAATGTTTGGAAATGTATGTGGCAACATGTGTGCAAATGTGCTTGATACAGATGATGTACTGAATGTTATAATACCTGTAAGAGCCTCCAATAAAATTATTTTTTAAAAAATAAAAATATAAAGCAAAAAAATAGTTCCTTCTAGAACCGAAAGAATAGCATCTGCCTACATTTCTTCCATCCATTTAGCTACTCAGTAGCCCAGTCGGCGTATCTATCAACTCTACTGAGCGGTATACCTATTGGATTTTCAAAATCTTCTGAGGTGAGAGTTCCCAAAGAGAGAAGTCTCTCTCCAAATCTCCCATATGGAAGCACCAAGAGAATATTCAAATAACACTGTGTGAACACCAGAGCTCCTGTTTATAGCTCAATATTTCCCACTTGCTAACAAGTGACTCACTGTCTCTCAGCTTCATGAAATATAGAGCTAAGAGGTGAAGGAGCTAAGAATGACACAATCTTTAGATAAAAAAAGGAAAAAAGAGAACTTTGTGAGTAGAGTTCCTAATTATCCTTAACCTGTGAGAAGTTTTTTCTATTCTTTTAACACTGACTGATCTTATTTGTAAAATGAGAACACCCAGACATGAATTCACAGAGGGAAGCAGGAGGGTCTTAGTCCTGAAGAATGCCTCTGGAGCCTCCTTCAGCAAGTTCTTGAGTATGTGTGTGAGCTCTTGGGAAACCTGTGGTTGTTTGCATGAGACTTGTTTAGCTACCATGTGACCTACAGAGAGTCCACTAACACTTCAAGTGACCTCTACCAGTTTAGGAGTCCAACAAGAATACTGTGACCTAGACACCAATGTTATCCCACATGATGAAGTGATAGATTTGTGTTTGCAATGTCACACCCTAGTCAGCAATCCTGTAATATAAAAAGTAGACCATGGGCAAAAAGCTCGGAAAAAGAGTCACAATATTCCAGTCAACCATGGCATTTAGGTTTTTAAAATTATGCTCCTGTGTCAAAGCTCCTCAGAATTCACCTTTCCAGAAAAGTCACTTCCTCTACCTAACCCAAGAGCTAAGGCACCTGCTTGCTCTTTACTTAGTAATAGTCTAATTTAAAACCCACTATTCCCAACTGTGTTCTTTATGTTTATCCCTTTCATAAACTGCATAGTCCTGACCCCTCCATCCTGAACTCATTCACTCATTCCATCCCAAGATGCCTCCACCAATAAATGGAATTATTTTAGTAGGGGCAGCCTTTCCTTAGCTGAATTCATCTTCTCATCTCTGGCCCATGTGGTTACTCTTAAATTCCTCACTTGTGGGACTCAGTCCCCAGGAGCGCTTCCTAGAACACTTTGCTCAGACATGGTGATCTTGGGAAAAGGTTAGCCTTCAAATAAATCCTGCTTCACCACCCAAGTTTTTGCCAACATAGTTTCTTTTCCGGGTCTGTATGTTTTTGTTTTGTTTTGTTTCTGTTGGTCTGATTTGGTTTGGTTGTGATGTGTAAGACATAGCTTATTAAAATCCATATGCTTCTGAAAATTACAAAGACTTATTAACAAACATAATAATCAGAAAACAGTTAAAAGAAGACTGTATCCCCCCCCCCCAAAAAAAAAAAAGAAGACTGTATGGAGTCTTGATGGCAAATAATGGGCTGACACTCTCACGTGTATTTTCAACTCATATATTTCTCCTGAGCTTCAGAACAATATATTCAACTATCAACTCATCATTTTCTCCTGGATGGTGCTCATGACTTAAAATTCCACACACACCAAGCTCAGCTAAAATCTTCCAAGTCTCCCATATTGCCTCTAGCACTGAATCCTGTACTTCCCATCCAAGCCTGTTCTTCAAAGAAGAATCCTGAGAATGTTTGCATATCTTTGCATAACTATGATAAGGCTAAACATTCTAAATTTTTATTTCCTTTTATCTAAGGGGCTTAAATAAGGTTCCATATTATGCTCTCTGAATGGGAAAAAATAGGTAAATGGTCTCCTATGTTATTTAAATATTTAACTCAGCCTTGTCTAACAGAGGTAAAATGTGAGTCCCTTGTGTAATTTTATACTTTCCACTAGCCACACTTAAAGAAGTTAAAAAAATTAATAATAATAATTTTTTTAATAATATATTTTTAATAATATATTACCAAAGGCTGAGCCCCGGTGGCGCAGTGGTTGTGTGCAGGACTGCAGCCGACAGGGTTGGCAGTTCAAATCCAGCAGCAGCTCTTCAGGAGCAAGGCTGGACCTCCTATTCCCACCAGGGCAGGGAGGCCACAAAAAAAATAATAATATATTAACATAATTCAACCAGAGCTATTATAATTTTACATGTAATCACTATAATAAATATTCATGACACATCCCAGATTCTTATTTTTTGTTGGATATTACGTGTATATTTTCCATTCAGAGAAAATTTCAATTTGCGATATTTCAAGCCATCAATAGCCACATGTGATAATAACTACCATATTGGCTAATACAGATCTAGAACAATCCCAATAAAAATCAAATTTAAAAGAAAGAAACATAAGACTGTAGAAAAGGATTCCAAAATGATTATAGCTATTATAGTCATCATCTCAATAAAATATTCTAAAATAAAAGAAAAGTAATAAAGCATTATAGGACAAATATGAAAACATAGATTAATGGGGCAGCAAAGTTGATCCACAGATTCAATTATAATTGGGGCTGAAGCCAAGTACAAACAACTGAGAAACGGTGTCAGGATCACTGTTCAAGAAGGTGGGAAAATACACATTTCGAAGCATCCTCACTTTTTTCACCACCTATAAAAATAAATCACAGAGAATGTAAAGCATTACATTTAAAAGGAAGAAATAGAAAATATAAGTTATGTTTTATCTTTAAGTTTAGGGTTTAGAGGGCTGATAATTTTCTGAGCATTGTTATGGTATATGACAATGGAAAATAAAGACATAAGTACAAATACAAATTTGTACTCAAATATGCATACCTAAATATGCATTAAATATGCATAGAAAAAATAATGAAACAGTAAAAATAAGAAAGTCAAAGTGTGAAGGGAATACCTCCAATGTTTAGGTTTATATTATATAAGAAGTCATTAAGGTACCAAAGGAGCCCTGGCCTAGCGATTCCCTGTGGGGCTGCTCAAGACAAGGCCAGCACTAATCGTGCCCCCCAACCCCCTCCAGCTCCCCATCCCCCCAGGAGAAAGGGGGGCATTTGACTCCAGTGAAGAGTTCCTCTCAGACACCGTCAGGGACAGGTTTGCCCTGACTTATGAAACCCCACAAGTCCGCTCAACTGGATGGCCATGAGTATGCTTTTGGTTTGCCCTTTAGGAATTAAGGTCCCTATCGGTAAATAACACAGTACTTAACAAAACTCACTAACAGAATCACTAATACTCAAGCACATGAAAACAAATATAGAAAATTACAAGATTTCTGATGTAAACTATTCAGAGTTAGGTGCGAACTAACTCAGCGGTAGTTACATGATACAAAGATCTAATGGAGTATTGGATACAGTAAAACACTGAAAATCAACCCAAAATGCATGATCATTGTAAAATCATCCAAACAAGAATTGACCAAATTGGGCAGCCTAAGAAGATGATGACAATGAAAACTATGCAATGAAATAGATAATGTTCATAATATTATATTAAATGAAAAGGAAATGCAAAATTAGAGGGATGAAATTAAATAATAAAAGTGAATACCAAAGTTTTAAAATGAGACCATTAAACAGAACTGAGTAACAAAACTAAAGAATTTCTTTGAAACTGTCAAGAGACAAGTACTCTTCTTTTAAATAGAAACTGTACCAAAAAAGAAAAATATAATGAAAAAGAGATCCACCAACTCTCCAGTAATTAGCTACAAAGCACGGAAGCACCGCTTCAGATACATTCGTGAGGAAAATGTTTTAACTATAGCTCCTGTCTGGTACTGCTGAGATTGCGCGTCAACGGAAAGCCTCGTGCATTATTGATGGGAGCAGATGGTAAGCGCGAGTCTGGAGGACAATCTGACTGCATTTAATGAAGTTCATCCAGCAAAATGTCTACGAGAGAAAAATCTCTGAGACGTGCCCCTGGCGTTCTCTGTGCAGCACTTGCAAGGATATTTGCTGCAACACAATTGGTTTGTGGAAAATGGCATGCAACCTGGATATGCACGCAAAATCTCACATAGGTACATTTTAAATGGTTACAGACTCCACCTATGTTATAAGAGCGTGTGGACAGTCAAAGAGCATCTATGTAGCGAGGAAGCAATGCAGTGTGGGGTCCGACAAAAGCAGATAGAATAAGAGAGTAAGGCCTCAATTACACTGAGAATGATGAGCGGTCCAACAGGGTATGATCGATTCTGTGCAGATTCAAAGGAAGAAAATGCACTCTGGTCAATTAGAGGTCCTTGAACTTTTTTTTTTCATGATTTTATTGGGGGCTCTTACAGCTCTTGTAACATTCAATACATCATTAGTTTCAAGCATGTTTGTATACATACTACCATATTCATTTTGAAATATTTTCCACTTGAGCCCTTGGTATAAGCTCGTCCTTCCCCCTCCCTCCTTTTTGTAAGGAATCATTTTACTGGGGGCTCATACAACTCCCATCACAATCCATACATACATCAATTGTATGCAGGCCACATTTGCACACTTGTTGCCATCATCATTCTCAAAACATCCTCCCTCCACCTAAGCCCCAGTATCAGCCCCCTATATTTCCCTTCCTTCCCCCCCACCCATGAACCCTTAGTAATTAACAATTGTCATTATTTTCATACTGTACACTGTCCAATGTGTCCCTTCACTCACTTCCCTGTTGTCCATGCCCCAGAGAGGAGGCTACAGGTAGATCGTTGAAATTGGTTCTCACTTTCTATTCCACCATCCCTCCACCCTCCTAGTATTACCACTCCTACTATTAGTCTTGAGGGATCATTTATCCTACATTCCCCATGTTTCCAACTTCACAGTACATCCCTTGGTCTAGCTGGCTTTATGTGGTAGAATTGGGATCATGATAGTGGGTGGGAGGCAGCATTTGAGAACTAGAGGAAAGTTGCATATTTCATTGCTACTACCCTGTAACTTAACTGGCTCATCTCCTCCCTGCAACCCCTCTGCAAGAGGATGTCGCTTCACCTATTGATGGGTTTTGGGTCCTCAATCTGTACTCCCCCTCATTAATAATGATATAATGTTAGTTCTTTGATGCCTGAAACCGGATCCCTTCACCACCTCATGATCACACAAGCTGGTGTGCTTCTTTCATGTGGGGTTTGTTGCTTCTGAGCTGAATGGCCGCTTGTTTACTCAAGCCTTTAAGACTCCAAATGCTATATCTTTTGATAGCCAGGCACCATCCACTTTCTTCACCACATAAACTTATGCACACATTTGTCTTCAGCAATCATCTCAGGAAAGTGAGCACGCAATGTTATGCTTTTTAGTTCTTAAAGCCCAATATCTAATCCCCTTGACACCTCGTGATCCCACAGCTGGTGTGCTTCTTCCATATGGGCTTTGTTGCTTCTGAGCTAGATGGCTGCTTGTTTACTTGCAAGCCTTTAAGTCCCCAGACGCTCCATCTTTTGATAGCTGGGCACCATCAACTTTCTTCGCCACCTTTGCTTATGCACACATTTGTCTTCAGTGATCATGTCGGAAAGGTGAGCATCTTGGGATGCCAATTTAATAGAACAAAGTGTTCTTGCACCGAGGAAGTACTTGAGTGGAGGTCCAATGCCCATCTGCTGTCCTACTACTAGCCCTATAAGTATGCACATTAGTCTATTTCCCCATCATCACTTATCACTATATGCTCCTATGTACATACCTCTATATACCTCTATGTACATATTTGAACCTCTATAAATGCCCATTATTCCCCAGTTCCTTCCTCTATTTCCATTTGCTTCCCTCTTGTCTCACTATCATGCTCAGCCTCCATTTGGGTATCAGTATTTTCTCTGTTACATTAGTCTTAATCAGTCCCTATCAGACTTCTCTCACCCACCTTGTCACTGATTTTGTATCAATTGTTATTCCCTTTTCCCTGGGCTGGTTGACATCATCTCCTTTCCCCCTCCTCCTCCTCTCCCATGTCCCCTACCCCAGAACCTTAAACAGGGGGCCAGTTCACTGTCCCTCAGACCATTGAAGAGCCGGATTATAGTAAAAAAAACAAACAAACAAAAAACTGTGAGCAAATTCATTGCGGGCCGGGCATGAGTCAGCTGCTAAGCAGGACAGGTGGTGGCAGCAAAAACACCCAGCAGCAGGGTGAGTGTCCTCAGCAGGCTGCATGTAGCCCTTGAGCCATAGTTTAAGGACTGTATAGCAAAAGCAAAGATTAGTACAGAAATCACAATGAAGAACTTTGAAGAGTTATAAATAGAAATAGAGACTCAAAATAAATGCTGCAGAGGGTAAATGGGCATGGATTTGGTGAAGGGGTGGGTCATATCTAAGAAGAGGGGGAGAGCAAAAAATGATAGGAACAGGGCAGGACACAAAAATGATCATCTCATCTGGAAACCCTCACCTGAGTCATGGTAAAATACTGTTGTGTCTTAAAAGGTTGATGTGCATAAATGATAAAATTCATTATTGTTCTAAGTATTGAGAGATAGCATAGAACAGTAGATAAATTAGCTGTCTGAGCAAAATGACTAGGTATTGATTAGACCTTTTAGTTATTTTCTGGACCTCTTTAGTGTTTTTACTTCGTAATACTTTTTCTAATATGTAGTAATGTTTTATTTTTATTTTTTTATTTAGCAAATGTTGATTGAGTCTTTGAGTGCTGAATATTGTGACCCTCTAAAATTAGCTGTGAAGCTAAAGGACAGTGGAGTTCTGCTTGAACATTTATTGGCCTGTCTTGAGAGGTCTCAGCAGGGTAAAGTTTAAGATTTTTTGTGTAACTTCTATTCCAAGAGTTAAAACACTTGATACTAAAAATGGACTGTCTCAAACTTGCTGCCGCTTGTCTTCCTTGCTTTCACAGAATGAACTGAATTGTCCTTACCCATTTACAGCTGAGAACATTTACCTCACTTTTTACATATTATACTTATCATTTCCCTTTTCTCCTGACTAACTTCAAAACCTATAACATATCAAACTCTCTTCACAACTAGACAGGACCATCTCAACTTTGGAATATAAAGGGTTTTTAGTGGTTCTACATTGGTGGTTTAGTGCAGGACCTTTAGACAGTGGGCAAACCTGCTAATAAACTCTAGAATGTAGTACATACATATCATAGAATAAATTTTATATAGATATTATTTATCAGATACTCACAGATATCGAGTTTATTATGTCAGGGCCTGTAAATTTAGGGTCAATTTTTGTAGTAGAACAGTACATGTGCTCGGTAAATATTCCCATTCTTTGACTTCAGTGTCTTGAAAATAAACGTATACTTTCTTCTGACAATGAAACAAAATGCTTTGCATGCCCGTAGTTTTCCTCAGTCCTTATTCTCCTCTTCCTTTTTGGACTAACGAACCTGAAATCAGATGCCTTGGATCGAATACTTTCTATGCTATTTTGGGGGAAATTACTTGAGAAAAATGGCATGGGGGCTAGGGTTATGACTGACCTCCAGATACCCAAAAAGGAAGGAGATTAAAAACTCCACATCTGCCCCAAAGTGACGATTGATGGCAAAATGTAGACCTGCCTCTGACCTCCATCCTTCTCATGACCCATCTCACTCTAGCTGTCCCACCCATGACAGAATTTTTTTTTCCATGACAGAATTTTAAGGACACAGTTCTTTTGTCCACAGTGCCTCTTCTAGCCATGTTGCTAAGTCTCTCTCTCTCTCTCTCTCTCTCTCTCTCTCTCTCTCTCTCTCTCTTTCTCTCTCTCTCCTTCTTGGCCTGTCAGCCATGTGATTCCTTCGCTCCTGCCTCATTCCAGGAGCCAGAAAACCCGCCTGCCACTCTGCAGGAGAAAGATGTGGATATTTTCTTTTGTCAAGAGTACAACTTTGTGAAGTTTCAGTAGAACTGTTTAAAAGAAAACAGGATGGCAACCTAGGAAAACCTACAAGGGCAAAGATTTGACACTGTTCTACAGAGCTATTGCGAGGCAAAATTGACTCCAGGTCAAAAGATTGGGTTTAGTATAATGGGGAATTTGAAAAAGAGCATGGCATCAGTTTGAGGGGCAGGCTTATTAGCATCTTTGAATACATAGATGTCACAACCTTGCTTGCTGAAAGTAAGAAGAGGTTGAAGCACTTGCTGGTGAAGAACTAGGATTGTAGCCTTCTTCATGAAATACGACGCAGTGTAAAGAAGACCAAAATCCTCACCCCTGGACCAGTAGGTAGCATCGTGATAGAGTGAATTTGGATTTCATCTTGAAGCAGCTGTCAAGAGCTCAAATGATACTTTGCCTTAGATAAATTTCCTGCACAAAACCTCTTTACAGTGTCTCCAGGCGAGGATGTTATTTTGAGCACTAAAATGTGCCTGATTCAGGCCATGCTATTCTTCAACTGCTTCATATGCATATGAACTTATGTCCTGAATAAGGGAGACCAAAGAAGAATCGATGCATTTGAACTATGGTCTTGGCTAAGGATATCAAAAATACTATGAACAGTCGAAAGAACAAGCAGGTTTATTGTAGAAGTATTGTCAGAATGCTCAGAATGCTCCTGTGAGACAAGGAGCATGAGACTTCATTTCATATATTTTGGACATGTTGTCAAGATAGACCCGTTCCTGGAAAAGGGCATCAAGGTTAAGTGGAAGGGCAGCAAAGAAGAGGAAGGGTCTCAAGGAGATGAATTGGAACAGTGGCTGCAATAATAGGCTCGAACATAACAACACGACTCAAGGACAGCACAAAAGCAGCCCTGCATTTCTTACTCTCAAAGAGTTCTTGTCCTCTTAGATGCTGTTGACTGTTGCCAGTCCATTCTACTCCCAGGGACTCCATGTGAATGCATGGAGATTTCTAGCATGTGATTTTTTGGCGGGAGGGTGGGGGATTCAGAGAACAGGGAAAGATGCTTGACAAGATGAGTTGATGCACAGGCTGTAATAATGAATTCCAACAATACAACCATTAAAAGGGTGGCTTAGGTCCGGGAAGTGTTTCATTCTGTGGCATATAGGATCTTCATGAGTCAGAGATGATTCAACAACGAAGACAGAAAATTATTTTCTCACAGTCTGGAGACTATAAAACCAAATCAGAGTGATTCCTCTCTTGAAACCCCCATGCCTTCTATTCTTCCCATGTGCACCAATCTTTAAGTTTATTCTGATCTCTTTTATATGCCAATTTAATTAATTCCTACACCTCAACTAGTGAAATTAATTGCATTCTTCAACTCACCCCTCTTAATTGAGTTATTCCTCCTCCACCCACCATTAACACAAACTTACTACCCCCTAATTAAGTTGCTGCTTTTGTGATAGGTTGTTTTATGTGCCAACTTGGCCAATAGAAACATGTGGGATTAATAAGGTCACAGTTTGATTGGAGGGGAAAGGGATAAATGACTTGGCAAGCCTTGCTCCTCTCTCTTTTGCTCTCTGGTGGTCAGACCAGCATGCAGCTGCTTGAGCTAGTTCTCTGACTCAACTTGTGAGCTACACTACTTGTGAGACAGTCAACCCATGGATCGGGTTGCTATAGCTTGAGGTTCCTTTGAAACCTGATTTGCCAAGCTGCTGGTGTATACATTGCTTGAGCTTGAGACTGGCGAGTCCTATTGTAGAATTGCCTGAGCTCAATATCCCATCCAGGCTTTCTTGCTAAGCTCCTAAGCTGCTGGCTATTGGTAACACATTCTCTTGTTTGCTGCCTGTGGACAGACTCTGCCTGCATTTCTTTAGGGAAGACTCAGCTGGCTGCTTCCTTTACCTTGGACACAGCAGCCCTCATGAACTGAAGGGCTTCCAGTATATTAACTGTTGCACCGACTTGTATTGAACTGAGCCCTCTGCTCAAGGCAAACATTCTTTATTTGTTAAGAAAAATTACCATTTGGTTTGAAGAAGACATTACCGGGTCCTTTTGGTTTATGGTTGAAAGATCTCGGGGCAACACTTTCAGTGGAGGCTGTATTCTTCATAGGAGCAGGTTACCAGGTCTTTTCTCCCACATAGTGGTTTATGGACCCCAAACACTGGTCTTGCACTTAGTTATTGAATGTTTCATTATTGTGCTTTCAGGACTTCTCATGCTATACACAGTATGCATGTATGTATTTATGTCAGCAGACTAATTTGATTCTATAGGCAACGCAGTATTCATGCAAGTTTTGGCGTAACTTTTTTTTTCTCTCTTCAAGTGTTTATTTTTGAATGAATGGTTTTCACACACACAAAAAAGTCTTTGAGGGACTGGCCCCAATCCCAACTATGTGGACAGCCCTCACTTCCACCCCTATAGAAGAGTTCGCTGCAGAGAACAGCACTGAAGCAACAGCTCAGGAAGAGGGACATGTCTGATCAGAGCACACGGGAGCAAATGAAAGGGGGGGAAGAGAAAGTAGAGCATATGCTGGCCCACCAAGCCACAAGGATGATAACCTTTCTCAGAGCAGCCAATGCACAGAGAGGACTATAGGGCCAGCCCCACTATGAGACATGATGTCCCTCACTGATCCATAGTCCTACCAGGGACAACACTGGAGACACAATGCAGGAATTGCACCCAAACTGACCCCACCACCATACTGAGACAAAACACTAAGGGTATGCAACAGAACAGCAAGAGAAACAGAGCAAAAAAGTCGCTGGGGAATACCAAAAATAGACTTTGAGGTCAGGGTGTGGCAGCTCATCGGACTACATCAGAAAATACTCCTAAAGATCAACAGACAGACCTTGAACTATTTACTTGCTTTTCTTTGTTTTTGTTGTTGTTTGTTTTGTTGCTTTGTTTTGCTTTATCTTGTTTTTTGTGCATGTTATTATCTCTGCAGGTCCATCTAGATAAAATAGGTGGGATAAACAATTGGGAGGAAAAAACAATGGGACAGATGATTGTGGGGGGAGGCATGGTTGAGGGGGAAGCAGGGGAAAGGAAAAGGAAACAAGTGATTCAAAATCTATGGCGAGAAGGAGGTGAGAGGCCTGATAGAGCTTGATCAAGGACAAGGTACCCAAGAGGAATTGCTGAAATCCAAATGAAAACTGGACATTATAGTGGTACAACAGGAAAGTAAGGAAATAGAGGAATAAGCCAGGAGGCAAAGGGCATTAATAGAGGTCTAACTGCAGGTATGTACGCATATAAATGTACTTATATATGATGATGGGGAAGTAGATCTATGTGCATATACTTATAGATTTAGTATGAAGGTAGCAGAGGGACATTGGGCCTCCACTCAAGTATTCCCTCAATGCAAGAGCACTTTATTCTATTAAATTGGCATTCCATGATGCTTACCTTCTGATAAGATCACAGAAGACAAAGCAAGTGCATAAGCAGATGTGGTCAAGAAAGCTGATGGTGCCCATCTATTGAAAGATATTGTATCTGGGATCTTAAAGGCTTGAAGATAAACAAGCAACCATTTAACTGAGAAGCAACAAAGCCCGCATAGAAGAAGTACACTAACTGTGTCCAAGGGATCAAATATTAGGCATTAAGAACAAAAAAATCATATCATTGTGAATTAGGGGGAGTATGGAGTCAAGACTCAAAGCCTATCTGTAGGAAACTGGGCATCCCATTACAGAAGGGTCATGGGGAGAAAATGAGCCAGTCAGAGTTCCATATAGCACCAATGAAGCATTCAACTTTCCTCTAGTTCTTTAATACCCCACCCACCCACCTCCCACTATCATGATCCCAATTCTACCTTACAAATCCAGCTAGATCAGAGGATGTACACTGGTACAGATAAGAACTCACAACACAAGGAATCCAGGAGAGATAAAAACCCTCAGGACTAATATGAGAGTATCAATACTAGGAGGGGAAGAGGAAGGTGGGGGAGAAAGAGGAATCAATCACAATAATCAACATATAACACCTTCCCTGAGGGATGGACAACAGAAAAGTGGATAAAGGGAGACATCAGACATTTTAAGACATGAAAAAAATGACTTATGAATTATCAAGGGTTTGTGAGGGAGGGAGGGTGGAATGAGGAGCTGTTACCAAAGGCTCAAGTAGAAAGAAGATGCTTTGGAAATGATGATGGCAAGAAATGTGCTTGACACAATGGATGGATGATGGATGGATTGTAATAAGAGCTATATGAGCACCCCCATAAAATGATTTTTAAAATAAGCTTTTTCCACTAAAAATACACACACCAATTACATCTCAATCTCTGAATTTTCTTGGTTTCAATTTTTCTAATATCTCTTTGCTGCATCCCCATTTCCCCAGACAGATGTGAACAACAGCCTGCATTTTTTCCTTCCTTCACCAGGAGTTTCCAGCAGAAACAGGCAGACTTCAGTGGTGACGAATCAGAATTTATTTTTCAGAAGTCATCACCAAACTGCTGAAAATGCATCCACAAAAGCCAGATGTTCAATATCAAATCATTTATTACCCTGGGAGACAATGAGGGTGATGGGGAAGTGAAGACAAGAACAATCCTTGAGTATGTGTATTTGTGTAAGAAAGGTTGCCCTCATGAACATAAAGACAATAGAAACAAGGTTAAAAACCAATGAAACCATGAGCCACCAACACACCCTAAAGCAGAGATCATTTTAATAAGCTCAGATCTACAAGGAAATGCACAGAAAAGTGCTTGCCCCTCGACACCCTTACCTGAGTGGAGCTGTGTATCTCAAGTATCCTTGATCCCTCCGATGTAGCAAGATCACCTTTCAGAGTGTGCCAATGTTGACAGAATCAAGGAGCAAATATATATATATATATATATATATATATATATATATATATATATAGGAAGGACAAGCCAATAAAAAACTCCAGGTGATCCTCCTGCTTATTTAAGTCAACCAAACCAAGCTTGTTCATACTTAGATTAAATATCTACGAAGCAGAAATCACTAGACACTTTTCACGCTACCTGAAAGTTAGAAGATCCTGTGGAACTTTTATAAATGAAAATGGCACAAAGCACTCTTGGTCATTCATTTATACAGAGAAAAACCCTACAAGCCCCTGCCAAAAATAATAATAATAATCCACCTATGCATACTAACTTAACACCAAATTAAAAGCCCCAAACTCCCTGCCATGGAGTCGATCCCAATGTCATGGGACACTGTGGGACAGGGACTGTCCTTGTGGTTTCTCTATGGGAGTAGAAGTTGGAATTCCTAACCTGTCGGTACCAGCGTGGTGCACCTCCAGGCCTCTTCACTGACTAGCACATGGAACCTAAATTCATGCTAACCTCTAGTATTCACAGATAAGGTTCAAACTTAAGGCAGCTCAGTGCGCAGGGAAATTCCTGGGGCAGCAGCTAGGTCCGGCTGCTCTCCCTTCCAGGGCGCGCGATGCCCCTGTACCGCAGATCAAATGCTGAACTCTACCTTGACTTTTAGCCCTTCCTTCATAAACACCCCCTACGTTCCTTTGTGTTATCGAAATGGGTGCTCGTGTAAGTCTTTCGCTGAAGCGAAGTGGCATCAAGTGAACTTTGGAGAGACAAGGGCTTCCCGTGCCTTCTTCTCTTAAGGCGTTAGAGAGTTTGTGTTCCCTCTCGTCTCGTGAAACTGCTCAGGACGCTCTTAGAGGCGAACAAACCAAACCGAAAACTCGGCTGCTGTCCAGTTGAGGCTGACCCTACAGTCCAGAGAACAAAGTTATAAATTGTTATGGGAGCAGACAGCTTCCTCATTCTTCCATGGAGTGGCCGGCGGGTCTGAGCTGCTGCTCTTGCAGGTCGCAAGCCAGCACACATCTCAACGCTTCACTGGGATTCCATAAACCGGTCATTAACCCACTTAATTGTTCACAAACCTTGAACGCACCTCAACCTTAAATTTGTCTGCATTATTAAGATACATTGACGTTATTCCCAGAGTTTGCCTACAATTCTTGACTTCATATGCCTATATATGAGTGTATATATGCTTAACTATATGTATGCATGAATGAGTGCATAGGTGTGTTTCTGTATGGGTATATTTATATGTGTGTGTGTAGAAAAGGTTTAAATTAGCTTTAGTGATACAAATTATTAACTTTAAAGGAAAACCTAATGCTTATTTTGGGCCAAAGTGAAATTTTGACTCACCACATTAGCAAGTTCATCCTTTCCACCTCCCAGGATCAGAAGAAGTCAGTGTCCATCGTACTCGTCACAGAATCAAAGCATTTTGTGCCATCGGATCAGTACTGACACCTCTTGATCCCGGGGCACATGAGAACAAAATGCTCCCTGCTCCTATGCTACCCTCACACTCACTGTTCTCTTTCAGCCCGTGGTTACTCCCACATCATCAACTCATCTCATGGAGGGTCTTCCTGTTTTTGCTGACTCTCTGTTTTATCAAGCATGATGTGCTTCTCCCAAAACATGTCCCTCCTGGTAGCATGTCGGAGGAATAGCCCGAGGACTCCATCTGCCCTCCCTGGAGAGAAAGAGCATCCATCTCTCCACCACCCAAGGCTGCTTGTCACCTGCCTCCACCCTCCATCCTTCTTTGACTCTGTGTTGACACCCATGAGCCTTCCCTTGATACTCCATTGCAATAACCGCACAAAACTCCCCAAACACTGTCAGAATCATGAGGGCTTCTTAGGGAAGGTAAGGGGTTACCACAAGCCAGGGTCAGAAAACTTTACAGAGAAACAGTCTGAGAACGTCAGCAGCAGCCACGCCTCTCTGGTCTCCAGCCTCTATTAATGCATCCCCTTGGCCCCTGACTCTGTTGGCCAGGAAGCCTACCTGCTGCTCTGCCTCTCTTCCCAAAGGTGTGAATGTGATTTCTCTACTCCATCTTGGTTCTGGTGTGCCTTCTGACTCTGCTCCTTCAGGGAAGGGTGTCAATTAAACTCAACTGATTCTCTTCTTTCTTGACAGTTGTGGGAATCTTTGTGTTTGCTTCTGAGATCTATCCAGAGGAATGACAGAATTGACCCACTCTGTGAACATTTGGTTAAAGTCATAGAGACATTGATGAAGGGACCATATTTAGATCATTTCACCTCATCCCCGTGCCGAAAGTACCTGTGATGGAATCTTGCCCTCCTTGCTTTTAAGGAGGTTTTTTGCCGAGTTTCTTCCAAGACAGGTTTTTTGAAGCAAAGCAATGAAAAACAAGAATTACACTTGCTGCTGGGCACTTTTCACCAGCTTCTTTATGGGCGCATCTTTCAAAGATAACCTTTCCTCTCTCAGAGAGTCCTGGTGGTGTGGTGGGCTGCCTATGAGCCAAGCTGCTGGTCACAAGGTCAGCCTGGGAACCCACCAGCCTCTCGAGGGACAAAGATGAAGCTTTCCACTCCCATTAAGATGTACTGCCTCAGAAACCCACAGAGGCAGTTCTACTCTGCTCTATAAGGTCACTAGGCTTTGTAAGTGAGTCAATGGCAGGGTCTTGAGTGTTGGTTTGATCATGATTACAGGATTCATTAAGTAGCCAAGGGTCAAACATATTTTAAAGTCTATGGTACACTTCAACTCTGTGGGTAGCATAATAAAATAGATACAAATAAAGGAATGGGGTATAAATATTTCATACCCATAAAGAAAACTATAAAAGATTCTTGCTTCCTCCAACTCCTGAAATTATGTGGTTTTTTAAGTCAGAGAGCCATTTCACAACTTAACTCTCATTCTAATTCAAAAGATCATCCCACTCAGAGTCCCACACTTGCACTCTAGTCGGTGCATAATTCTTACTGGCATTTCTCAGTAAAGTGCTCCCATGTTCTTTTGTCTCGAAGATGATCTGAATCCTGTCTCTGATGTGGCAGGCCCAGCTTGACAGCTCAATAGCACATTAAAAGGCAGGAGGAGAGACCGTACATTGCCAGTGCTTGGGGAGTGATACATTTAAAAAATGATATGGCTTTTTAAAAATAAGCTAGTTCTAGGGAAGGTGTCTTTTTCATGACTATTCAAAAATAGACAGATAACATCACAAATCCATCCCTAGTCCCCATGTGCTTTGGTGTTACAGATGAAGGATGCTTCTCAGTCTGGTCTTCAAGTTCTTTTACATTCAGGTGATTCACTCCCTATGAGCAGCACAGGTACCAGTATCCCCATTACCAAACCTTTACTCCTTTTATTTCCAGACTCACTCTTCTCTTCATCTGGACAAGCCCTTCTTATCATTTAGTCTTACATGAGCTGTTTCTTCCACAGGAAATATTTATAGCTCCACCAAACACCAGACACCAAACCACTACCATTGAATCTACTCTGAGTAATAATGAGCCTATGGGATAGAAGTAGAGATATTCCAGAGGATGTTCAAGCCTGTAAATCTAAAAAGGTCTCATTTTCCTCCCATGGACCCAGAGCATTGTGGTCAGCAGCCCAATAATTCATCCCCTATACCACCAGAAAGAGGGAATACTGCAGGGGTTAACATCAAGAAAGGTATGTGTCAGGGGTGTATCCTCTCACCATACTTACTTGATGTGGATGCTGAGCAAATCATCAGAGAAGCTGGACCACATGAAGACGTGCATGGCATCAAGATTGGAGGAGGACTCATCACCAACTTGCAAGATGCAAATGACACAACTTGGCTTGCTGAAATAGAGAGAGACTTGGAATACTTGACTATGAAGATAAACAAATACAGCTTTTACTATGGATTGCAACACAATTTAATGAAGATCGAAATTCTCACAACTGGACCAACCGGTAGCATCATGATGAGTGGGAGAAACATTTGAAATTGTCAAGAAGTTCTTCTTGCTTGGATCCACAATCAAGGCTCATTGAAGTAGCAGTCAGGAGATCTGCTACCCAAGACCTCTTTAAAGGGTTGAGAGGGAAGGATGTTACTTTGAGAGCTAAGGTATACTTGTCCTGAGTCATGGCATAGCTAATCACTGATGTGTCTGTAAAAGTTGTACATTGGATAAGAAAAAAGAATCAATGCATGTGAGTTATGGCACTGGGGAAGGTGATTAAAAGTACCATGGACTGCCAAAAAAAAAACAAACAAGTCTAATTTGGAAGAGTAGTCCTTTCAAATAAGGATAAGCAATGCTTCATCACACATCTTTTGGATGTGCTATCAAGAAAGATCAGTCCCTGTAAAAAGAATCATACTTGGGAAAATAGAAGGGCATTATTAAAGAGGACAACTCTCAGGAAATGGATGGACAAAAGTTGCAACAATGGACTCAAACATTAGAACAATTGTGAGGATGGTGTAAGACAAATCAGTGTTTCATTCATTTGTACATTGTGAGTTGCAAATGACTCCGTGGCACCTAATAATAGCTACAAAATATGACCAAGGTTCCTCAACGCAGCTCAAATTCAACAAACATAGAGCTGAGGACCACATTCCACCAAATCTATTCACCCCAAACCTGTCTTCTCCATATCAATGAGTGGCTGCACATCCACACAGAGGTCCCGGCCAGAAAGATGAGTCAATGTCTTGGTTCCTCCCTTTTCTACTGCCCACATAAATTGGGTCCCAATTTCTCAGGCAAATCTGCCCATTTTTTACGGTGCCCCAAGTTCTTCTGTTTCTGACCACCGTCATCTCTTAGGAATTTTAAGATTTCTTCTCCAACACAGTCTTTATATTTAAATATCTACCCTTTATTATACTGGACCAATAAGTAACCATCATGATAAATGGTGAAAAGGTTGAAGTTCTCAAGGATTTTGCCTGGGTTGGATCCACAATCAATGCTCCTGAAAGCAACAGCCAAGAGATCAGATGGCAAATTGACATAGGTTAATCTGCTACACAAGACCCCTTTAGAGTGTGGCTTAAGATGAACCTGACC
The DNA here is from genome assembly GCA_004026705.1 of Nesogale talazaci. NCBI lineage: Eukaryota > Metazoa > Chordata > Mammalia > Afrosoricida > Tenrecidae > Nesogale > Nesogale talazaci. Next base: position 41,328 of record PVJH01017994.1, read on the forward strand.
CATGCCACAGTATTTTCAAGGGCCTCGTATGCATTTGAAAGTTGGACCTTGAACAAGGAAGATCAAAAAAGAATCGATACATCTAAATTAGGGTGCTGGAGGAGAACATTGCAAGTATCATTGACTGCCGAAAGAACAAGTTGTTCTGTCTTGGAAGAAGGAAGATCAGAGTGCTTCTTAGAGGTAAGAATGGCAACACTTTGTCTTACAGACGTTGGACATGTTGTCAGAAGGGACCAGTCCCTCAAGGAGGACATCACACTTAGTGAAGTGTGGAAGACCTTCAAGGACACTGTGGCTGCAAGAGCAGGCTCAGGCATAGAGTTTAGGACACAGGACTGTGCGGTGTTTTGTTTTGTTCTGTTGTGCATAGTGTCGTTATGTGCTGGAACCAGCTCGATGGCACGTCAACAACAACACCCTTCCTTCTACTATGAGAGCCATCTTTTTAGGAGAAGGGCAAGTAGAAACCATTATTAAACTAAAATATCAAAATGTGAAGCTGTGATTTCTCAACATATCTTCCCTCTTGGGCTATACACTTTAAAAGATAGTGTTTCCATTCTTCCTAACTCTACCCTAAAGAATTGTGCACTCTTTATATCACATCAAAGCACCGATTTGGGCATCTTATGGAAATCAAATTGTATTCCTTTTAAGTGTTCTCCCCAGGGCAGTCACCCAAGACATGTAACACACTCTTGAGTGGGCTTTACTAAAATGGAGCCCTTGTAAAATTGTCCTTGACAGTGGAGATGAAGATGTGAATCTTGGCCTGAAAAATAAAACTAAGTTCATTGGTATTCAGTCTGTTCTGACTCATGATCACCCCATGGGTCAAAATAAAGCTGTGCTCTATGGGGTTTTCAATGGCTAATATTTCAGAAATAGATCACCAGGCCTTTCTTCCAAGGTGCCTGGAGGTCAATTCAAACCTCCACTTTTGGTTCACAAGCAAGTACATTAATCATTTGCACCACTCAGAGACAGTCAGAGAGGCATGGTAGACATTTATTTTCTGGAACTGCAATAATTTAGAAATATAATGCTATTCACTCATGTTGTCAGGATAGCAACAAATTTCAAGTACATGAAACAAGCTAGAGATTGGCACAAATCCATTTTTTTCATTCACTTTCCTGTACAAAAAAACAAAGATAATTACATGATATGTAGGTGTATGTGTATGTAAGTTATTCATTTGCTGTAAATAAGTATTGGACATTTAGTTCCAAAGCGAGGGCTAATCAATAAATAATTCTTTCTGGAAAAGAAGTAGAATTATCCATTTCTGTAACAGCCCATTTATTATAATACTAAATATTTAAAACTTTGGGCCCAAGATTAATCACATGAAAAAGATCTTACCATTTTTAGAGTTTTGGAAATCAGAATACTGATATTTTCGCTACTTTTCATTCTATACCAGTGCTTAAGATCCTTAGTTTATTTAGGTTTGGGGTAACTAGAAAATACATTGAAGTAATCACAAACTTTCCAAAACTAAAATTAGTCATCAAGGTTTCATGAGGGACGGGAAAAATGCAGAGCTCAGACCAAGGGATTAAGCAGAAAGCAAAAGCTTTGAGAATGATGATGGCAACAAATGTACAAAAGTGCTTGATGCAATGGCTGGATGGATGTATGGATTGTGATAAGAGTTGTATGAACTCCGAATAAAATGATTTTTAAAGTAGAATTAGTCATCTATTTTTAGAACATGAACTTTTCTTTAAATCTTATTTTAAAAGGCATATTGACATAGCCAAAGATACATGGATAAGCAGAAATATAATTTAAGTTATTAGCAGAGGTTGTTTTTTGATGATGGGATTAAGCTTTTTTCTTTCCTTTTCTTAAAATTTCCAATTTTTTAACATTATCATGTTATTTTTATAATAATCATACATTAGATGCTGTTTTCTAAAAGTGAAAGGAAAATATTTTAGAAATCATATTTATTCCAAATGTTGCTCAAATTTACCAGAAATTTCCACAAAGTGTCCAAATTCATACTTGTTGAAAAATTTCCAACATCATTAAAGAAAAAAGACAATCATTTGATTGTATCCTTGGTTATCCTCTCATCTTTCATGATGTGATTCCTTTGGTTTGGAGCTAATGCAGCAAAGGTTCAAGAAGTGGGAACCATACACATATAAAGAAACCTGAAGGTGAAAAAGGTTATGTTTATCTTTCACAAGGTAACACTTTTTGGTATAACAATGCCTCTTCTCATCCCCTAACATACACACAATACAGGCAAGAAAATAGGAAGAGTCACAAAATTCCAATGACCTCAACTGTGACTACAGCAGAACAAGCACAGCATGTCTTCCTGAATTGGTGATGGCCTTGAAGTCTCTGTCTAGATTTATACACTAATTCCCCTGCTAGGAATAGTCTTTTTTGGGGGGGGGGGCATCACTGCCCTCTAGTGGTGGGAGACGGAGGCCCAGCCTTTGCTCCTGTGGAGCCGCTGCTGGAATTGAACCTCCATTCCAGTGGGCTGCAGTCCCGCGCACAACGGGACTCAGCCCAAGGAATATTCTTGACTTATAATCTTCCTTATTTATTTACAATTTTGCCTTTGCAAATCTAAAATTCCACAAAGATAACCCAAACTCTTTACCTAAGGGAAGTTCATGAAGCCGCACTTTAGTGGTTATACGTTGGGCTGTGGATCCACTTGGTTGGCCATTCGAAACCAGCAGCAGCTCTGTGGAAGAAAGACAGGGCTTACGACTCCCTTAAACAGTTACTGCCTCAGAAACTCCCAGGGGGTCCCTTTAAGCCAGCATTGCACCCACAACAGTGAGAGAGAGAACTAACTCTCTGACCCAGCAAGACAGACTCCCTGCTCACCAATGACAAACCCTCCATGGACCTCTCAGCTGGCAACCTTGCCAACTTCTCATTTGCCAGAAGTTCCTGGTGTTGGTCCACTCTTCTTGTATTTTTAAAACTGTGGTTCCATATTGTCAGAATTCCTCTTCTTGGGAGGAATTGGCATTCACTTAGACCCTTTTGTTTTCTGTCTTTCACCTTGTAGAATGTGGGGCAAACAAATAGGGACACAGCCACGGCTCTCAATAGCATCACCCAGGCCCCCGAGAGTGGGTTTGATGGCTGAGATGGTATCTAGTTCTGATGCTGACTTTCTCAAGTTGAGGCTCCCTGAAAATCTTGCCTTGGGGTTTCCTTGTTAGAAAAGAACATATAGCTTTCTCTATGCTCTACAATCTGAAGACCGTCCCTAGTAGGAATCTATGATAGAAGGAACCATCTACTTCTGAACAGGTTGGCAGGCAAAGAAGTGATGGTAAAACTCGTATGTTTTTTGTCTTCAGTGCATAATTTACCTGTTGATGAACCTCAACACTGGATAGCACCACTAGCTCCATCCACCATTATGCACTCTATAATACATGTTTGCTCTCTAGAGAAAAGTTTCCAACCTTCGCACTAAAGATAAACTGGGCTAGATCATTTTTTTTTGTTATACAGGCTCTCTTGTGCTCTGTATAATTCCCATGGTAACTTATGTAAATCATGCAGTTCATTTTATAATCCATTGTAATCATTTTTAAATTACCCTGTCAATTAGTGCCTATATCACATTTCACAAGGACGATGACAGGTCGGGCTAACCAACAGAGTGACAGTTGTAAATCTTAAAACTATCTAAAATATCTAAAATTGGGCGATATTTCCTTTTTCATATTAGTTTCTTTAGAACTTAGCTTGAAAAATAATTTGAACTTTGATCAGGTATATTTCTCAATGCTCAGCTGTATGTGCAGGGGTAAGTCTACCTTTGTCATACTAATCTCAGAAGGTTTCTTGAAACATTTTACTCTCAAATGTATTTTAATTTTTAAATGCTTAATTAAAAATAATATTTCTCACTCTCTAAAAGTAAGTTAAAGCAGGCCAATCCATGATCTAGCCCTAGACCAATGTTCTTTGCATAGTTAAAAACAAATCATGCAGAGTTTACACAGTCACATTTTCCCATAATCTTTTTGAAGCTTATTCACATATCCACATGAATTATATATGTGTATGTTAGTTGGCTAAAAAGAAATTATTTTACCACTTTGTATGATTTTATGCAACCTATTTTTTATTCATCTAACAGTATTTCCTGGGAAATTTCCTGTCTGTTCATATTTACTGGCTTCATTTTTGCCTACTACATAGTTTAAACTCACTGTCATTTCATTGGTTGATTTTTAAAATGGTGGTAGAATCAAGAATTAATTTTCTCCACAGTTATTCTCTGATCCCTGCTCTCATTTCATGCCTCAGGTGAAAGTGAACACACCCACTTGAATGGAAGTTAATCCTTTTCTTGACTTTCGTGTTTCTAAGTCAACTTTGAAAAGTCATGGCAAAAAAAAAAAAAAAGCACAGTCTTGAAAGTTCTTTTTTTTACTCCTTTCAGAAAGTTCTGTTTGTTCAATAGTTCTAAGGATCAAAAGCAAAAGTATGACATATACTACAGGTTGAAAAGAAAAGAGCTGCAGAACCAGAATTAACTTTCTCTCTCTCTCTCTCTCTCTCTCTCTCTCTCTCTCTCTCTCACACACACACACACACACACACACACACACACCAGTCCAGCACACTAGAAAACATTGCCAATACTGGGGATCACAGGGGATTGAAGGTCAAATATCCATAAGAGTCTATGAAAAGAGGTCATTTCAACCATGTGCTACACAAATTAATGAGGAAAGGATGGTTCCAGTTATCTATTACTGCATAATGAATGATCACAAGATGCAGTGGCTTAAAACAGCATTATCTTGCACAGTTTCTTAGAATCAAGACTTGAGAAGGGCTTGGCTGGGTGGCTGGGCTCAGGCTCTCTAAGGTGTTGCAGGCAGATAGTGATGGGAGTGGAACAACAGTGGCCTGCAACCCTGAGATCTGAGGGCAGTTCTCTCTCTCTCTCTCTCTCTCTCTCTCTCTCTCTCTCTCT